>VURO01022309.1:7711-27571 GCA_015108175.1 Pelvicachromis taeniatus
ACAAATTTAAAAAAATTATTTTTTTACCTGTTTTTTTTTTTTTTTAAAGAGACCACTGAGTCCACAGATCTCAAGCTCAAAGGGAGAGAGTTCCAGAGTCTGGGGTCCACAGTTACAAAAGCTCTGTCCCCTTTTGTTTTTAGCCTCGTGTGATGGACAACCAGCAAGCCCTGATCACATGACCTCAGCCATCTAGCAAAAAAGATTAGTAAGCACTACAATAAGTAAAGGTACCTTGATATGCTTACTGTCTATCCTGCCAGCTAGAGACAGCAGTAAGCAGTTCCTTGAAAATGGATTTTAACTGTTGCTGTCAATGTTGAAAAATTGTGTTTGTTCAGTGCACAAATAGATCACGTAATTCGTATGCCTAAAAATTTCACGCACACCTTCATAGCCCTGAAGGGCAAAAAGGAATGGCAGGTGCGTTGTGGCCAGCCGATTAATTGGAAAAAATTAGTTGTATTTAACCCAATGGTATTAAGAGATTCTCACGACCCATCTGCGAGGTGCCCACATTGATCACTTTAGTGAGTGAGCAGCAGAGAGCAGAGAAAAGTCCAGTTATTCCTGCAATGAGAGCAGAGCAGCAAAAAGTGAATGAAACACAAAGAACATCAGCAAAGATCACAGAGTTTTTCTAACCAAAATAACATGTAAATAATGATGTCCCATTTCCCATCCACCCGAGATGTCGGTCTTTCTTCTGTTATTTGCACCTCATCCCTGCATGAACTCCAACCCTTGCCTTGTCTCATTTTTGTCCCCCTCTCTGGTTTTTCCGTGAATACAAGAAAGTTTAGCTTCCCTTAGCTGAAAGCGTCTTAGCCTGAAAGCAGACCCCCGCGTGATGCCTTCCAGGCAGGTAAATGAAATGAACACACATAATAGAGGGAGAAAATGAAGTGTTCAAGTACATCATCAGCTCAGAAAGCAGATGCACGTTGTTTTTAAGTTAGTTGCTTTGACTGCTAGTGCTTGTGTAGGAAACAACTACACAAGCACTAACCACTTTAGTGTTGGCAATCCCAACAATAACCTCAGGAACAGTTATTGTTATTGAGATCAGCATGAGCCCCCCTGTAAACCTGGACTAAAGAAAATGCATGGATTGATAGATAAATAGATTGCTAATCATTTAAATCCCACAAGATGACTGAATCATTGTCAGTTGTCAATGTAAACAGTCATTTTGTTGGGTCATGTACACAGACACTGCTGCACTGCTTGTGCTGACATGGCTTTAGAATGTGAGCAGTACAGGGAGGAGCTGTAAGCATTATGATGAGCTGCTGGGCTGAGCTTTCATATTGTCCTTCCCACTCATTCTCACACACAGTTACGTACTTCCTGTTGCTGCAAACCTCCTGCAGCTTCAGTCAGACATTGAGCAGAAGCTCAAAGGTCAGCCAGTAAGTGAGCTCAGATTAGCACGATACTCATTCTCAGAAACATTTCCTTTAAAGGAGATCTTAAAGCTCTGGTATATTTTAAAATTTTCTCAGCAAACCTGATTATTTTAACATTTCAAGTTTATATCCACCACATAACATTTGATTCAGATTTCCCTCTGAACATTTAACACTAAGGTGGAAACCACAACATATGAATATGCCTACAGCATTGGGTTGTATGCACCACCTGAACCATGTAGCAGGGATGGGGACAATATTCTGGAAGCTCGACAGTCCATTCTTTATTACTCCATGTTTGTCTTCAGTCACTTTGATTAAGCGCTGGTCCTCCTCATCAGGAGGACATGAAGGAATTAATGTCCCTCCTCTGTTGGGGACATAAGTATGATGTCGCTACATCAAACACAATTCATGAGGACACGAGGAACATTTGATCGTTCTCTCAGTATTTAGGTATGAACACAGAGCTGACAATAAACAGTAAAGCTGAAAACCAGCACAAAGACACATTAAAGCAGTCGCCACAGTAATTCTACTTTAGAAACATGAACAGGTAGAAACAGAGGCTATAGCCTGGCTGCTCATCCTTGACTCGGTTCCTTGTTGAGGTTTAGTTTCACCCATAATGAAACTGGGTTGAAAATCTTTTAGCGTGAAAAATGAAAACAACACTGCCCACAACCATCAAACAGGTGGTCCTCTGATTACAAACAGAAAACAAGCAACCAGGTTTTAGGGGAAAAAACAGCACGCACAAACAAGAGGGAGATGCTCTGAAGGTGGCATAAAAACTGAAAACCCTGTGGAGCCGAAACATTTTTCAGCATGTCTGTGGTCAGCACGTGACTTAGATGACCTAGGATCCAAATTCACTAAAGGTTCATGGTTGTCAATAAGTCAAGACAGATTCTTCAAGACCAGGCAGTCTATCAAAATAACAAATGTCAAAGAATAAAGCCTTCGGGAAACTGAGTACTCTCTTCAACAGACTGTAACCAGGCTGCCCTGAACTTCCTTCACTCATTGGTGTCCTGCACGGCACCAAATCCTGCAAATTCAGAGCCCTAGCTTACACAATACTTCTTACCCAAAATGAAAAATGGTACGTCATCCGTCTGAACTTTCACCTTATGCTCTATCGTCTGGCTCTCCTCCTCATCAATTCCTGAGGTACAATTTCCCCAAACTATCACGTGACTGTTGTTTTTCCTGGAATTCAACAAGCACACTAAAAGTATCCATAAAGACCAAAATTATCTACAGCATTGTTTAATCACTGCCACTGACTGCCCTTAAGTGCCCATTAAGTGTTTTTAAGCATTGGCAGTGGCCCTGTAGGAACGTGCATGTAACTCCTCAGCTATGGCAAATTATTCACGATAATGATTAAGTGGTATTGCAGTATACCAAATATAAGGAGAGATAGAAAAACAACAGAAGCAACTAGAGAGAAACACAGAGAGAGAGAGAGATGTGTGGAAAGTCCACAGGGGGAAGATGGAGCTACCATAACAGTACGATATTTCACTTGGCTTGTGAAATTTGAAAAAGCGCGCTTTTTAAAAGATAGTCAGCAAATGAGCTTCTGCTTTGTTTGGACAGTTTCTCTAATACTCTGTGAGGAGTTTGCATGAAAGATGCCAGCTTGACTGCACATATTCACAAACTCCTGGCAATCTACTAGTGACCAAAGCAATCACAAGGATCCACCAGCAAATAGCTCTTTGCGATTAATTTTAATTGACTGCAACTGCCATCAATGCGTAGCAACCACCCATCAATTGGTTGGTGGTGCACATTTTTACACTAGTTACACATTTTTCAAAAATGAATGGTGGTCGCTGACCTGTCTCTAGGCCTGTGTGACCGAGGCACTAATCAGACTTTGGGCTGAAATTTTAACTGTGGTGAATTCCTCATCTATAAGTACATTCAATCATATGACTTAAGTCATTAGATATATACTTCATTTGTTTCACATAAACTTGTATGCAGTACTAAAAAAATGTTCTGACCAGTTAGAAAGAAAACATTTCTACATTTCAGCACCTTTCCTACACTCAGTCTGTCAGAGAATGATGTGTGATACCGAGAATTCATCTAACTTTCATGTAAAGCATTTATATAGATTATTCTAAGATTGCATTAACGTTAATGTTCTGTGCTCATTCACAGAGTGACTATATCCAAAGAAAGGGTTTGTAAATTTTTAAGATTAGGCTTAAAACTTTCCTTTTTGCTAAAGCATATAGTTAGGGCTGGATCGGGTGACCCTGAATCCTCCCTTAGTTATGCTACGATAGGTTCAGACTGCTGGGGGACCCCCTTGTTGCATTGAATTTTTCCTTTTCAGTCACCTTTCTCATTCATCATGTGTTAATAGATCTCACTGCTTTCAATCATACTTGTTATTAATCTCTGTCTCTCTTCCACAGCACGTCTTTTATCCTGCCTTCCGTCTTTCACCCCATCCGGTCGCAGCAGATGGCCGCCCCTCCCTGAGCCTGGTTCTGCCGGAGGTTTCTTCCTGTTAAAAGGGAGTTTTTCCTTCCCACTGTCGCCAAAGTGCTTGCTCATAGGAGGTCATATGATTATTGGGTTTTTCACTGTAAGTATTATTGTGGGATCTACCTTACAATGTAAAGCGCCTTGAGGCGACTGTTGTTGTGATTTGGCGCTATATAGATAAAATTGAATTGAATTAAATAATCCCCTGGAGAGACCATGAATTTGTTCATCCCAGATTTTCTAACCTGACCTGAGAGACTGGAATTGACAGAACGAAACCTCACAACTTTTTAATTCATATCATATTTAACTTATATTGCCATTATTCAGAAATAGATTTCTTTCACATGATGTTGTTAGCAAAAAAACAAACTACACTGGGAAATAGTCTAATTGGAGCCATGATTTTTATTGAAACATTAGCAGGCGGTTTGGTGGCAAAAGTATTCTTGGTAAATCCACAATTTCAATGAGTTTATAAAATAAATGCAACAGTGACCAATAATACAGTGTAAATATAAGCCATACTGTTAAAGACAATTCCAGGAATAATGGGATCTTGCAGTGAATTAAACTAAAGCAGAATCTACACATGAAAAGAAGAGAGAAGGATATTTCAAGGACTTGAAGGTCTTTCTCCTTGGGGTCTGTCTTGTAAAACTGTTTCCCATGAAGTCCCTCAGAAGCATCTGTCACAGTCATTGTAATTTCTGAAATTTGTCTTTAGGGAAACAAATCAGGGCAGCTGGGGATCTTCTGAAAAGCAAGACCTATCATAAATAACTATGACCATCATTTTTCTCACAAAGTGATGCAAAGGTCCTTGGAATCAAACCTTCACCACAGTTCATGTGAATAAAGTAATTTTGGGAGTCACAGAATCGTCACACTATTCAGTGTGGGCAGAAACTGTGCTCAGGAACACATTTCGCAACATTTTTCATGTTAGCCAGCCATTCTGTACCACCTTTGTGAGTAATTACTTTCAGCTGGACGTATACTTTGTGTCTGAAGCGCTTATATTGTCCAGATTATTCTGTAGCTGTGTCACCATGGCAACTAAGAAAATAAAGGCAACCATTTTTGTATTTAAATCCACACTATGACATTTTATAAACCCAACCCAGAGGTTTTTAACATCTTAACCACCAATTAGTTTTAATGTCAACATCGTATCAGTTCATTTTAATAATATTTAATAACAAATAAGAAAAACTTGGGCTTTTTTGTCCTGTTTTTAGCTTTTCTGACCTTTTACTGACACTTATTGTGTCCATTGTAAGTGACAAATTAAAGTATGCAGTGATCTCTGGTGTAAAAATTACTTTTACACCTCTGGAAATAGGGAATTTTGTATAAAAACAGTTGTAATTATGTCATGGTCTTAAATGGCAAAGCCATTAAGCAGACTCTGAAGCAGGAGCCAGGCAGCAGCAACTTAAACATTCCTTTGACACAAGAGGAAATTTCACAGGTGGAATATGAGGACTTGAGAGGATTTGACTGGAAACTCTGGATTGTGGTCTGAAGGAGAAGAGATGGGAATTTGAGCAGCTGCTCGGCTATAGTTATTTCTGCATCTCAGTCACTGATTGACTCTGACAGTCACTTAGTACCATAGGAACACTATGGGAGGTGTCACTAACCATGTCACAGATGAATGAATCAGATCCAAATGAGGGTGAGTATTCAGGCAAACACTTGATGAGCCCATAGGAGTTGAGTTTGGACACAACACTGGAGACTCAGATCAACTACAGACAACACCTTGGCAAAGTCTGAGTGTTGGAGGTGGTCCTTAAATAGAGCAGGTGATGAGGTTAATACAAAACAGGTGTACAGGCAGAAAAGCATCAACCAGGAATTCAGCAACCCCACCACTATCAGCACCATCATCACTCTCCTCCATCAGTCACAGGCTGGGAGACAAAGCTCCTCCTAAATCTGAAGTTGTGTTTAGTCACCAAGTAAGTATCTAAGTAAGAAAAGTGTATTCATTTAGCACAGTCAATAAAAGCCAGCTCAAAATGGCAACATGGACACACATGAACATAGCAAAACAGCTAAACACAAAGACTACCCAACTCGCCATCTCAACAGGTACGTTTTATCCTGCTTTTTAAAGGTTGCCACAGAGTCAAGGTCTTTATCTGAAAACAGAGCTGAGGCCTCACATGTAAGGTCATCAAAGTAAGAATCACAAATTTAAAATGAAAAATAGACCAGTGCAAAAGTGGGTAATATGTAAAGATTGAAAGCGTGAGTTAAAAGCCTTACAGCGGTATTTTGGACAGATTGGAGGTGATTAAGTCAGACGAAAACCCTAAAAACTCCACATTACAATAATCCAAACAACAGGAGATGAAACATGGTCAAGCATCTCACTTTCTGAGACCACAGTCCTGAGCTTTGCAGTATTTCTTAAATAAAAAACTCACATCAGGTCAAAAACTTGATGTAAGCATCAAAGATTGAGCAAAATGATCCCAAGGCTCTGTGTGTTAGTTATTAAATGAATGAAAAAGATCCCATTTGCAGTCTGATCGGGGCAATAATGGTCTCTAATAATTAGACACTCGGTCTTCTCTGTGTAAAGCTAAAACTTATTTTTCATCAAGTTATTTAAAATGCATAACTTACAGAATCTCACAAAAGTGAGTACACCCTCACATCTTTATAAGTATTTTATTACATCTTTTCATGGGACAACACTGAAGATATGACACTTTGATAACATGTAAAGTAGTCAGTGTACAGCTTGTATTACAGTGTAAATGTGCTGTCACCTCAAAATAACTCAACATACAGTCACTAATATCTAAACAAAAGTGAGTACCCCCCAGAGTGAAAATGTCCAAACTGTCCCCATGAAAAGATATAAGTAAATACTTACAAAGAGTGAGGGGTGTACTCACTTCTGTGACATACTGCATGCAATTTGTGATGTTTACAGTTTGATGTCATTGGCATACAAGTGATAAATTATTTTAAAACTGCTGATGAAGTGACCTAAAGGGAGACTTTGCAAGGAAAACAACAGAGGACTTCACCCAGATCGTTGTGGAATGATAGAGCAGCATCATTTAACCAAGAATTACTCCCTGAGACCAAAAGCATTTTATCAGTATGGCGGGAATCAATCCAATGCAGGGCCCCAAGTCCCCGGCATGTGCTTTAACCTGTGAATTATGTATCAGATCCTGAGCTGAGCTCCAGCAAAACAAGCAATGAACAGTCACCTGTATCTGCAGCAATCAAAATATCATTTAAGACCTTTCGAAGGTTTTCTATGGAGGGCTGAAACAGGAGGGCTGTTACTGTCTCTGTTTCTGTGCCTCGGTTTCTGTTGTGACAGTCAGATGGCGGGGTGAGAATTTGGCGTAAACAACATGAAAGCACAGATGGTTTCAATGGTTAAGGCTGATGCTTCTGCTGTACTTCTTGGCACTCTTTGGTTCAATGCAATTGAGCATTGTTTAAAGGGCTTCTTGAGTCTTGTTGCTGTTCATGTCCACAGAGATCACAGCGTGCCCATCTTGTAATGACTGCTTCTAGCAGGATAATGCACCATGTCACACACGTGATTTAAACTGGTTTTTGAACATTACTGGTCTGTCCTCACTACACATGGATTTGCCTTAGATTACCCAGTGAGACAGACTGTGAACAGAGAGGGATTCCTCTTTACTTAGGTTTGCATCTTTAGCTTACTAGCATGTTACCTTCAGTTTTCTGTACATGGCATTCTTTACTCATTTTCTCCCCTTTTTTTGGTGAAACTAACAGTGATTTAAACAGCTACAATATGAATCGCAATGTTGCCAAAGTTATATCGAACATAACTTTCAGGAAAACAGCATTATTTCACATAACAACAGCATACACATGCTAACATATACATGCTAGCATTGAATATACAAATGATTTACAGCCACACAGCATATTAACAACTCAATATATTCACATTATACATGCGTCAAGTCAAAGAGCAAGGTTATAATACAGCATGGCAATTTACTGAACAGTGTTTGGGCCAAGATTTCGCCACTAAGTCAAAATCGCTACAGCACCTCTAACTGAACACTTCTACTAAACTAGCTGTGTATAACAAATACCAACTGTGACCACAAGAGGGAGCTAAGCCATCACAATGACAGTGAGTTCACTGTACTCGTGTGGCATTCACAGTCACCAGACCTAAAGTCAAAAGAGCCCCTTCACCAAAAAAATATGCAGTGCTGTGCAATTCTTTGGTAATCATTACCACAGAGAATTACTGCAGTTCTGAATGGAAATGGGATTCAAAAACAGCACTCATTAAGTGACGTCCCAAGCTAACTAACTTAGCTAACTTAGCATCTCACTACATCAACAAATGGCTCAGGGAGATAGAATAAAATCCGTTGGGCATCTTTCCTGACCTTCAGACAATAATTCTGATAGGTAAAGATCCAAATGGGACACACACACAAAAAAAAAAAAAAATGGCTCAGGGAGTAGAGTAGGTCTCCTACTAATGGTTAGTGGTTTGATTTTTAGTAAGATCTTCAAATTTCCCTGGATGCATTTATCAGCTGGTGTGTGTGTGTGTGTGTGTGTGTGTGTGTGAGTGATAGTCAGAAAGTGCGTAAAAGCAAAGGATAGACATGACCAACATAAAGAAAAGTACCAACACTTTTAAACTTGAATATTTCTTCTGTTAATGACAGAATGGTTTCTGATGTCTTACCTATCCTTACTTATCCTTTAGTCTCACCAAATGCTCAGTGTTTTTGGTTGCTTAGTGGATTAGATTAAAATATTATATTTAGACTGAGATTATTAAAACTTTGTAGTGTTCAGGCATATTCAGTTATTTGCTACCAGGTGGACTTAATAAAGTATTCTGATTCCAGTGGTTCTTAATCCCAGAGGAAATTATGTGATCACCGTGGCTCCAAGTTACAAAAAACAACAACATAGCTACAATAGATAAAAATGGCTCTAATTACAAATATCCCAGAATATTACCAAAAAAAATAAAAATAAATTATAAATATTATATGGTTGACAAAAGGCAGTTCAAAGCCACTGGAGAGCAATAATTGTTTTGTTGCCGATCCTTAATTGCTCTCTCGATTACTGACTGTTCATTACGTTCTGAGTTTGTTGTGAACACTGCTCCTTTTTGAAAGGCTAAGGCCCTTTGGGATGTAGAGTTGTGGGAGATTCACCCGACAAACTATCCTCCTCCTTCAGTGCCTATTTTTTCCTTCACTGGCAAAGCTAAATTTCACACTCTAGACTGCTCAGTGATAAATTGCTACCTGAGCTTAAATTTCTGCTCTTTCTTCCACAGGAGAAGACAAAGAGTGGGAAGAAAAAGACCAAACCGTTGAGACTAATTAAAAGGATGCTTTTAAGTAAAATACTTCTCATTTTCCCCGGTACATCATGAGCAAAGTCGAAGCCAGGGCTAATTTTAAAGACTCCAGTATTATTCCTGCACTGTAGGAGATTAGAATAAATATCTTTTGTAAATGGGAAAAGAGAGAAAGTGGTGTCTAATCAAACACTTTTAGTGAAAGCTGGGAGAGGTGAGTGATGTTTTCAAATGATTAAAAGCACCTGTTAAGCACAGCGTAGTCCAATATATTATTAATGCTGCAGAAATCTCATCCGGATTTGATTTATAGGTGTTGAAAATAACTCAAACTACAGGTCAGCTTTTCTGTATGACCTGCATGTTAACAAAGAGCAACCAGCTCACTGTTACAGCTGCCAGGGTTGTCACTGATATGATTAATGACATTAACCAACCAAACAAACAAACACGCACATGTGCACACATTCACACACAGACACACACACACAATATATCTTCCAGCAAAGGTGTACAAGCGACAGGAGCTGCAGTGTAAGTCCCCAGTGTTCACACACTATGGAAAAAGGAGAACACTCTTAAAGCACTAATGAGAAGAGATCATTAAAAAGTAACCAAGCTTATCATGAACACATGGGCTGATTATACATACACATTAAACTACTGATTTAAAAAAAAATGAACTTTTATCCTTCTGCTCGCATTATTAACTGATTATTTTTGGATAAACGCAACCACAGTACACAAGTAAGCACCTTGTGCTGATAGTTTATGATTTATTTTGAATCTGAATTTTTGAATCTAGAATTGTAAAGTTCATCTTTCAAACACTGGCAGATGTTTGTTGCTGATGGAGACAGAGTCAGTGACTCGTTTTCAGTGGAACTTCCTCTTTCAGCCTCGATTCGTGGTCACTTATCCAACTTAATAAGAAGGATTTGGAGTTTTTCAGCTCACTAACCTTATATGACCTAGATGTCAGGTTCCCTGTGACCTTTGGGTCAGAGCCATATCTTATATCCCTTGAAAACATAACCAGGTCTGAATGAATTCAGACCTGCTTATGTTTTCATAACCAGAGCCAGGCACACAGAGCCAGACCTTTCACTAGAGTTTGATGGACTGTTTTTATTTTGCTCACCTTTTCTCATAATTCCAGTAGGCTTATTTTAACCTTTCCCTTTGTGTTACAGTAGATGGTGTATGCACACAGGAAACACACAGACCAGTCATGTACATTGTAACTTATCCTTTGTGATGCCACTCAGCAGGGAGATGCAGAAGTCCAAAGAAGTAAGTCAGGGGAACAGAAAAGAAAGAGAGAAAAGAGCAATTAAAGCTGAGAGTAAGTCAGTTACTCCTGTACAGGATGTCTGAATGGCTCTTTTTCCAAAGGGTCCAAGTTTTTCTAGAAACTGGACTGAGCTGTGGGTGAGGAGCCACGCCCAGCTCTGACTGCCTACCCCCAGATGTCGACCCTGCTATCCTCGCTAACGAAACACTTCCCAGAGTAACCTTGTCAGTGTGGTGGGTTTTCTTTTTCTTTTGAGAGAAGCTGAACAAACTCAAATTATAAGTTTTTAAACCTTATTAAAGGGTTGAAGATCCAAATTATAACCCGACACTTTAGACCTCCCTCTGTCTAGTAGTCTAGACAACAAGTGGGTGCCAGTCCCCAGTGAACAAACTTGATAATGTCAAACTAACGTGATTGGTTAAAAAGTTGGGGAGAAGCCACGGTTTAAACTTAGCTCTCCCTGTTTGACAGTTGGTCTGGTTTGTGGCTCATCTCACATCTTCAGTCCAATCAGGCATCTTCTCCTTGTAAAGAGAAAAAAAACTCCTCCCTGCTTACACACACCAGAATCTATGCCCTCTCCATTGTGTCCAGTCATTTTCCACTACAGGCTCGTGTTGTATGGGTGTGGCATTTTCTTTGCTCTATATTATCCTACAAAACATAAATGTGTAATCAAAGCTAAAACAGAAACTAGGTTAATTCCCAACATCAGCCACACACGTCAACAGCAGCTCTAAGATCTGTGCCTTTGGTGAAATTGGCTGCGTTATACTTCTGAGGGCAGGAAAAGAATCGATCGGCCCCTAGCAGCTGTTAATTTTAAACGCTAAGAGCAACATGTAAGAAGTATGTAAGTGATGCAATAGTCATACACACATTTGTATCTTTACTTTGAATGCAGGATAGTTTATTTAAGCAATTTAGCATCAGCAAACCAAAAGCTTAATCAAATAACAATAATCACTTAATCAAATCACCTGCATTTTATTGCAGGCTAGCTGATCTACTCTATGCTAGTGCTGATTCCTGTACTGAGCTGAGTGAGTGAAAGGAGAAGGGGTACATCCTGGCCAGCGATGCATAATCTGTCCCAGCAAAGTCTTCCAGCTCCTTTGATGCTATAATGGAACATGGCAAAAATGACCAGAGAAAAAGACAGAAAGTTCTATTTGCCACTCAGAAGTCCACAGTGGTTGGACGGCGGTTAATCCTCTGGTGCTTTGTGCTGCAACTATGACCTCCAAAGTCCTTTCTTCTTATCTTCTGTTATAGCACTTCTCTCAATACAGATTGATCATTTCCACTTATTATGCTACATCTATAATGCTTAATTTTAAATCAAATTACCACGAGCACAACCACATCACACATATTCCTGAATTCCATACAGAAATGGCAATTAAGGGACCAAATATTAAGTTCCCTATTTTTACAGTCTCAGGGGAATGAGAGCTTGGGGATCTCAGTCTTTTTATAACAGACGGTTTATATGTGAAATGTATTTAAGGAAAAAGATGACAAAGGGAAAAACTACAAAACTATTTATTATTTATGAATTTATGAATGCAAACCTTATTTTCCTTAAAATGAGAAAAAGGACACTGATACTGTAGACTACTTAAACATATATGGCAGTGGATTATAATGCATGTGCAACTTCACGGCATACCAGAATTTTCTCTAACTGGACCTCCTTATATTTCAAGTGAATGTTATTAATAACAACTTGCACATATTTGTCCAGATGGGCCAGATGTCTCAGCTTAACATAATTTGTGACCTAAAAATTGGATTTTTGTGCCAAAAATCGTTTTTTTTTTTTGTAGATCTGTGTAAAGACTGTCTTGAGCAGTACTACTTGTAACTGCATTGTCTAAACCATGAAAAGTCAACATTGGTACAGTAGTTAGCACTGTTACCTTTCTCTGTGCCTTCCTCCTCCAAATATTCAAAGTTTATATTGATTCCAAAGACAAGATAAAGTGCACAGATTTATAGTAATTTATGACAGTTCAGTCCGACACACCTTCATGCACTGCTCACATGGCTGAAGGTTGTCATTCTGTCTTTAGCTGCAAGCACTAAATGATCAGGTAAATGTTCAGATGGGAATAATTAGGGAACAATGGTGTGCAGTGATCATTGAACAACACTGAAAACACCATTAATGCACAGCGCAGTAACCCATACATCATCAAAACATATCATTTTTATCCAGTTCAAACAACAGAAGAAAAATCAAAATGTTTGAGATGAGAAAAAATGAAACTATTAGTTAAAGCAACAACAAGAAAAACGCCACATTTTCTGTATATACGATGTAAATACGAAGCAAAAGAACAGTTGAATGTAGTGACATAAACATTCATTCACCATGGCACTCTGTTGGGAGGCAACGTCAATAATCTGCTAATCCGAACTGATTTGGCATCCATGAGAACACCTCCATGGTTTTCATGCAGTTTCCTAGCTACACTAGTGAACATGAGCATTGTGTGTCTTTTAGTGTGCTGATGTATGAAATATCTTTAATGATGGATGTAATAACAGAGAGAATCATCTCTTTACCATTGTACTAAGCCACATAAATATAATTTGATATCTACTATGCTGTTTTTGATGTTTACTTGAAATTGTTAAATTTGTTATTATTTACAATTTTCATTTAAATTTATAGTTAGTTTACTTTTTTGAGTGTTTGTGTGACCATGTTGTATGTTGTATTTACTGAGCTACATGCCATACTGCCTGTCTTGTTTATCTTAATTAACTGCTGTAACAAAGTCATTTCCTAGCTTTTCCTACCTAATTTTAAAGGGAACGACAACTAATTTTTTTCATGCTATAGTCATAATTCTGTAATAATGACACTAAAAAGGCAAACAAGGATCCTTAGGATATATTTAGTTAAGACTAATTTGAATGGAGCTTGGTCTGTAGCTGTAGAGGAAAACAGAACAAAAGACATGCCGTGGAAAAGAGCTAGAGATGAATAATAATCAGCTGTAATATAACTAATAACTATTTTTGAAGGTAAAACTTTGTAAAACTGATGATTTAACACATGCTTTATTAATATTGATATGTCTCACGCTGGGAGATCAGACACTACAGTGACTTGTTGCTCCATCTTGTGGTTCAGAGAAATAAGCCTGGGCTTATTTCAGTTAAAGTCAGTATAGCTGAAGCACATCGCACAGAAAACTTGTTGTCTTGGAGAGCTGGAATGTAAGTGTGCAGTCTCTAAAGCATTTTGGGCCAGCATTTGTTGTACTGTAGGCTATAAATAAAGTAGACCTGACAGTCGACACAAACAGGTTCAGACATTTAATACATTTCAGAGGGCTGCATACGTCTCGTGTAGGTTCTCAGTCATCGGTCATCGCATCGTCTAACGAGCTTAGAAATAACTTATTTAACTTATTAAAGTTTCTTGATGATGTTTCATCTCTCATCCCAGGAGCTTCTTCAGTTCTGAAACCAAATGATGGAGAGCCCCCGATATTTGGGCTACATACTCAGAGGAAAACAACAAAATTATTGATCAAAGTATCAGTCCTGTTGTACTAGTATTGATCCAATACCAGTACCAGCGTTGATATTGATATCATTGATATTTAGATCGATTCGCCAACCTTGAAACACAATTTCTCTAATATTCTTCTTCAACTTGGCACCACATCATGATTTCTTTTAGAAAATTGTTGCATTACTCAAAGACGAGGACATGCGGAATGCAAAAGCTGGAATGAAGTTTCTGCTTGATATTCAACCAGTGCTTTACAAAGTGTATTGTGCTCTCAATAAAAATAGTTTTCCCACTTGAGAAAAGAAAGAAAGAAAATTTGCCAAAAGTGTTGTAAAACTTTGCTCTCCATGGAGATGGGCTAAAGAAAGAGATCCCTCCTGCTTCACCTTCATGCTGTGTTTCATTTTTACTTTTTAATAGAAGTGTCAGGAAGCTCTCAGGGGTCCTCCACTTGTGGGGAATGAGAATTAATTGGAGGATTAGAGCTACATGCACCCTGCACCCTGTCTTGACTTATAACATGGCTTTAGGGTTTCCAGTTCTTCTGACTGCTGACTGTGTGTTTGAGTGTGAGGCAGAGTATGAAGGGAGGAAAGAGAGCATTCACAGTCCTTTGATGTGGTCTCACTTGTACTGTAATTACAGTACACGATTCTTCTTGCAGCAATATTTCTGTTTTATTGGTGTATTCTTGTGATTGATGTGTCTCCTTTAAACTTCTGGGTCCACATCTATGAAACATAATGAAGCAGAAAATCACTGATCACTGACCAAAAATTCAGAGTTTGACTCATTTGTTTTGTCCTGCATAGCAGCACATGCTTTTCAGTACTAATACACCAATGTCCTTACAGTGCTACAGCTCGCAGGGACAGAGCAACTTTGCCACAATGATGAAGCATCAGCTTTTAAATGTTGTTTTAAAGTATATAACCTAATAAATAACCCTGTTTAACATTTTGGGAGGTTGAGAAAGGGTCTGTACGAGTCATCACTTTATGAATAGGGGCAATGAAAAAGAAGAGCTGTCTTCTGTCCCTACAGGGACGTTTTACATGAATTTTCTAACTTTTGCAATCATTGTTATTTATTTCATTTTGACTTCTTAAGTGTTTGTTTTGTTTCCATTAAGTTTATATTGTTTGAAAATGCCTGGCTTGAATTTTATTTATATGGATTTCATTATTTCAGTCTTTTTTTTAATAATGTATTGCATGCAAAGCATATGTCAGAGGTAAGATCTAGGAAAGTCAGTGCAGGCACGTTTGGAAAGTAGTTGCCTCACAGCCTTGTAGACATCCAATAAACATGTCCATCAAGCCTCATCGGGCAACATTGTAACTGATACTAAAGCTAAGGATGTTCTGACTATATTTTTAGTTTGTTTTCGTTTTTTCAAGGTTCAAAAAGTCTAGTCTAGTTTTGATTTTAGTTAGGAGATGGTTTCTTCTTTTCTCATCTAGTTGTAGTTTAGTTTTAGTTAAAATAACTTTGGTATGCATCAGATGCTGCAGCAAGTGTGAACACCTTTATAAAAGCAGACGCCTGGGCAATTTGGTGTGTCCATGTATGCGTTAACACTGTGCCACAGGATCGCTCCGTCCATAGACGGTGCCAGCAATTTTACCCCAAGGTAGTAATAAAAATATAAATTTCTCTTGTATCTAATTTTATACCTTTTTAAAGGTCAATTTCTTTAACATTACATTAGTGTACAAAGTTGGATCAGAGATTAAAGACAGATCTCTGTAAGGTGTCAAGGATACAACGGTTTAGTTGGTACCGCCCAACTGACAAGAAATTGAACTCCTCAAGGTACAATAATTACACTCACTCCATTAATGAGTCCATTATCCTCAAAGCTTTGAAGAACGACACTTACTTTGTGAGACTAGTTCTTCAGAGCTTTGAGGATAATGGACTCATTACCCTGCTGCAGTATAAATTCACAAATATGCAACTAAAGGGTGGCGAATGCTTTTGAAGAATGAAGTGCTACTTCTCCTGGTCAGGGTGGAGACACTTTGCTGCAGGTATCCAATTCCAGAATAGTAAATCATTTCCACCACTGTGTTTCACTGTGGATTTTACCCACTGCAGTGTCATTTTGACTTACATACAAGTCTAATTATATCAATAATATAATGATTATATTAGTTATAATAATAATAATAATAGTATTATTATACTATTATTATTATAACATTATTATAATTAGTTATAATTATATTAGTTATAATAGTAGTTATAACTTTATTGTGATAATTAGACTTTTTCTCTCAGTGTTCACTCAGAAATTATGGTCTGTTTAGACTCAAATGTTTGGCCTTCCTTTTTCCTTTTTGCCGTTCTTTAGATAAAACGTACCCATTATTTGACATGCTACATTTCTGTGGGGTGTGATACTCGGTTGGTTACTTTTGGTCTGCCAGATTGTGCTTTGGATGCAACTTCTTCACTTGACGCAATGAAATATTTTTGCATTCCCAGTGTATTGAAATTTGAAAGTATGGGGACAGACATTAGTTTACATACCTGTGGTCAACTATCCAAAGAAATGGACAATGAACAGGAAAGGTAGAGAAGACAGGGTAGGCATAGGGGAGTGGGTGGAGACCAGTATCAGGGGAGTTTTGTGAAAGAATGACAACAGCGAAAATGAAAGGGCAGGTTTTCATGATTGTGGTGAGACCTGTTAGGGTGTACGGTTTGGAGGCTTCAGCAGAGCTGAAAGCGCTAAGACTTTTGTTGAGAATGACCAGAATGGACAGGATTAGAAATGAACACATCAGAAGAAGAGCTCAGGGTAAGCACTGTGGCGTTAGAGCGGCAGGGCTGAGACAGTTTGGACATGTGCAGTGGAGGGGTGGTTGGTATGCTGGAGAAAAGATAGTGACTATAGAGCTTCGCGGAGGTAGTGACGGAGGACATACAGAGGGTTGGTGCGACCGAGGAGGATGCTAGGGATAGGGTGAGATGGAGACAGATAGCGACCTCTAAAGGATGTAACTGAGCGAAGCAGAATTTAGGGGTACATATACAGGTATGATTCTTAAAAGATAATAAAGTAGATAAAAGTGAGTTAATGTAAAAAAGTTGACGTCATATTAGAAAGGAGTACCATTCATTACAGTGTTTTTAATCGTTCATTCAAAAAGCATGCTCCTTTGTGGATGCATTTATATTTTTTCATAGTGTGTGGCAGCACAGACATTATGGAGACATTGTGTCACGAATCAGGATTTTGCCTTTGTTACCAAACAACTCGGGCTGTCACCATTAACCTGCTAATACGGCTAAACGCGTTAACGCGTTCATCACGATTAACGTGATTAACATTTTTAACGCACTTTTAATGCTGACAGCACTACAAACAACACATGCAGCACATTCTCTATGCAGAAGGCATCAAAGTACTTCTTATATAAACCTTGACCTCTCCTTTAGCGCCACTCACAGGCCAAACTTTACACTGTGAACAGGTCAAATGTATGTTTTTGTTCTCTGCTAAGAGTTTGTAATATTAACGTTGCCTTGTAGTCCATTGTGCCTAGCCTTATTTCTGTGCAGACTCACAGGATCTTGGCCATTACAAGGTTTATCCTTGTATTGCTGCTAACTCTACAGGTAGTTCAAGTGATTTTTTTCCTGCTTCCAGGGCACCTTATCCTAAAAAAGGGTTCATTTTGTTTTGGACTTCACATCTCTGTAAACTTTCTGGATGATAAAACTTTGTGAGCCACACATTGTTCCAGTGGTTGATTTGATGGCCTCCTGCAGCATTCAGAGAGATTCAGAAATATAAGCTCAAATTTTCAAAGTGTGACTGATGCTACACAACACTTAAAGAGAGCAAACAATCAGAATTTGAAATGAAGTGAATACACCAGCTCGTGCAACATGCTGCACATGCCATTTTTGAATAAAGAACAAACGCAGGCACAAAGAAGAGTAGAGGGAAAAAAGTTTGACTCAGGGAAAAATAAGGAAACTTTGTGGAACTGCACTTTCAAAACAGCTTTGCACAAACTGATGATGTGCATCTGGTTGTAAATACAGCACTCGGAAAAAGTTCCCCACAGCTGAAGGGAAGTGAGGAAACTCTCAAGAGCAATGCAATTATTATCAATTAACTGATTGTACAAAACAAAAATAATGTTATCTGAGGTACTTGGCAGGTATGCTCGTCATTATGAACACCAGTCTATGGATTGAAGTTGCCTCAGTATCTGTGTTCTTTATGTGATCCCACACTGAGTCTACTCTGGAGGGGGTCAGGCCATCTATTGCTAAAGCCATCTGCAGCAGATGGAACAGTGGTTAGCACTGTTGCCTCACAGTAAGAAGGTCCTGAGTTCAATTCCACCATCAGGCCGGTGTCTTTCTGTGTGGAGTTTGCATGTTCTCCGGCTTCCTCCGGCAGTCCAAAGACATGCAGGTTGTGGGGATAGGTTAATTGAAAACTCTAAATTGCCCGTAGGTGTGACTGTGAGTGCGACCGGTTGGCTGTCTATGTGTGTTAGCCCTGCGACAGACTGGCGACCTGTCCAGGGTGTACCCTGCCTCTCGCCCCAAGACAGCTGGGATAGGCTCCAGCGCCCCTGAAAAGGATAAGTGGCTGAGAGTGGATGGATGTATATATGTTTCTTTTCATCATATCCATGGTATGCCTCGATATTCTTATTTCTGTAAGAAATATCTGAGAAATATTTATTAATTTCTCAAATGATTATTTGCCTTGTTTTTACAAAATATCACGTGTCAATTCATCATCAGACATGCGGTTTGAGTTGTAGCTTCAATTTCATCCTGAATGTCATGTTGCGTGTTTTCCAAACACCTTGTAATGACTACATGGATTATGACAGAAAAGAGGTAATGAAATGTGAAGGTGGGTTGTGTGTAACGCAATCAAACTGAAAAAGATAGGCGTCTTACGACTGGATCCATACTGGAAACCTGCACCTACTTCCTGTCAACAAAGGAATCTTTCTGTTGTCAGTCAGGCATTAAAAAGATGTAATTTCATTTTATTTCAATTATTAAATGGATATTGATAAACCGTGCTTAGTGAGACTTTTAAAACACCAACAAAATCATTATAAATATACATGAATATACTGCATGTATTCATAATTTAATACGTATTTTTAAAATATAATATTACTGTTGGAGTAAATAATTTAATGTTGTCATTATTGTGATTGTTGCTGTATATGTGAAACTGTATAGACCTTAGTTTAATTGTATGAACAAAGACATTCCTTTGCCACACCACATGCCTGAAGGAAAGTTGTAAACTTTAGAGACTGTTGTTTCATGTAAGATAAGACAAATGTTAAATTCCTGACATCTGTGTTGAACCACATGATGAAGGAGTTTTATGAGATGGTCATTTAACTGATACACACACACACACACGCACGCCCACAGACACACACACACACACACACACACAGGAGGGTTAACACCATGGTTACGACCATGTGGGAGTGGTTTACAATGGAGGTGTTGCCAATTCTTGTGTGTCAATAAAAGGATGACTGCATGGGAGGAGTCAGGAAGGTTTCGGGCAGAAGGAAGCAGGAGGAGAGAGACAGACGGGTCAAGGCCTTCGGGTCTCCTGGGCTTCCGTCCTTTTCTCTTCCATGTAGTCACTTAAAATGATGCTTGCTCTGAGTCTTGATTCACCCACAAATATACAGTCCTAAGGTTAATGGGTTAGTAGGATCTCCAGATCCAGAGA
>VURO01022312.1:5248-18861 GCA_015108175.1 Pelvicachromis taeniatus
AAAGTTGAGAAGCAAACAAAAAAAACTTTGTTGTTATTGCTTTTATTCACAGCACAACAAAATAAGATTCCACAATTTTATCAATCAGTAACAAATGTAACAAATGTTCAAATATCCACTGCAGAGCAGTGCAGGGACTGGTAACAAATTGCAAACACAACAGGAAAAATTTGCTTGTGAACTGATGAGTTTCTCAGTGTCAGATGTATTTGAAAAGTTCCTGTCCTGGGGTCTCCTTCCAAGTAGGAGGCCAGGTGGCTTTGATGCTTGGTCTGTCCTGCAGCCTTTTGAAGTATTCTGCCAGTTTGGGGTATTTATCCTCACTTAGCCTGCAAGACAGATGAAAGTTGGTGTGAGTTTGTTGCTGTTTGTTATTCAATCCAGGCAGCTACAAGTTAGCTTTACAAATTTAGCTTACTTACCCCATGCGGAGTAGAAGAGCAACGGTTGGAAAAACAATCACATCAGCCATTGAAAAGTTCTCTCCTGCCAGGAAACCGCCTGGTGTCTAAATAAAAAGAGAAAGAAAATAACTAGTTGGGATGGAAGCTAAATTTTGCAATTTAGTTGGTGAAACTGGGCTTACTAATTCCTCTACATATATTGTGTCCTTTAAGACTAAATTAACATTTAGGCTGCTGAACGTATGTCAACAAAAAACCTCAAGCAAGTTCAGACAATCAGCTCGCCTTCATCCAAGTACTGTGCATCAGCCAAATGTGTCCAACTGTCAATCTTTGTTACTTACCCCTATTCGCTCTCTTGAGGCAGTCTTGCCGCCATTGTAAATAGGAAGCTTTTGCCACATGTTTGCACACGTAAACATCAAATGTTCAACATCTGTTCATGTCTCTGTTAATAGATGTTTTGGACATAAACTCACTGGGATTTTTCTTTTTCTTTATCCCTTCATCTTAAAAAATAAGATTTTATTTAAATTCAGCAAGAATTAAGTCTTTATGGTGAGTCAAAATGCAACGGAAAAAAAGGAAAAGACAAAGTGATTTTACACAGTAGCACTCATTACAACCAACAGCTTATAGCTTCCTGCTAGTTTTATGGTCTGTGTCTGCACCTTTGTAGCTGTTGTGCTCTGGGTGCTTGTTTAGCAGTAGAGTGTGAGTGTGTGTCTTTCACATACCTTCTGCAGGTATCCCTCCCACATCTGCACCTCAGCAGTCAGCGTCTCTTTGAGTCTCTTAAAGGCAGATTCGTGTCTCTCATTCTCCGGCACCCTCCAGTTGTACATAATAACCTCCACTGCAGAATATCAGAACAGTCATTTACTGTGTAACATCAGGCTGAAGACTATAAAAAGGAATCCAAATAATATCCATAGCAGCTTATTTAAAAACGAGTGATCATGTTAGGCAACTGTTCATTTTCATTAAATGGGAATCGTGGTGTCATTTCTACGCTCCTAGTGTGTACCCTGTCTCAGGAATTTACTTGCAAAGCCACCTTGAGCAGAGATCAATATCCCTGCATGCTGTGAGGGTTACTCCCTAGATAAATAATGCATTACGTCACACTCTAACACAGTTCTTTCATGTGTGGCATGTGTTTTGAACACCTCGGACCTCAGGAGGAGGGGGGAAGTTGATGTCAAGGCCTCTGAGGAGGTTTGCTGAAGACACCAAGTCTCAGCGGTTTAAAGGTTGCAGGTTTGTGCATGATGTTGCCAAGCATGGTTCAAAATCCCAAAAGGCAGAGCTCTGAATGGCAACAACAACTGCTAAGTTATAAGAAAGAGCTTGATAAGATTTTCTTTATAAACTCTGTAAATCCCCTGTTTTCAGTGTCCACATTAACATACAGCGAAATCGAGTTCAACAGGTATGTTCAGAAGAAAATTCAGCGAGCCGTGACAGAGTTAACATACCCATTTTCTGGTGAAGTGTGTTTCCCTCAAACACACGCTGCAGTATTAAAGCTATCAAAGCACAATTGTTTTCAGAGCCGGCGCAGTCAGGGATCAGCTTGGTTCCCTGGGACTTGAACTTGGACTGAAAACAACACATGAAAGCACACAAAGGCACATGAAACGAGCAACTGTTCTGAAGTCCAGTGCACCCTGCGGTGTAGGGTGTTTGTTTATACAATGCATTGTTGAGCATGCGATCACAAGTTGCCCTCCAACTCAACAACTCCTCAATGACATGAAATTAAGTAAGACACAAGCTCTCACCTCCAGGAAGAAACATGCACCGTAGGACTCATTGACGACTATGTCACCCCATTTGAAGGCAGGAAGCTTTGAGATAAAGTAGAATGAATGTTATTGTATGTTCTTCAAAATTAGGCATCATTATTTGTAATTGCACAGTGAAGATAAGGTACTTCGGGGGTAGTTAGTGCAGCTTAAAGGTATGAAAGTGATACGAGCTTACCTGTCCCCTGGGGTTCACGTCCATGACTTCCTTCGACTTGTGCTCTCCTTTGTCAAAGGACAGCAGTTTTTGGTTGTATCCCTGCAGGTTCTTCTCCTCCAGAGCGATCAGCACCCTCCAGCAGGGGGGAGAGCCGGAGCCCCACCACAGAGTCATGTCCTTGGCCATGGTTTCAGAGTTTAACCTGAGAGCTGAAGTTAAAGGAAGGCTAAAGATGAGAAGACTGAAGCCAGAGCAGGTAAAGAGCCTCATTATATAGCAAAACTCCAGCCCTCAACAAGTCCCGTCCCATTTTGGTGCTCTGACAAGAGATTTCTCACAGGTGTGAATTATTTTTTGAGTGAGAACACACCCCTGCATTTTACATGACATGATGCTGTCAGAACATTTTTGTAGCAGCACAGTTTGAAACATGTTGTTTGATAAAGCTGCAAAACCGCACCAATACACTGAGCTGCAACGAATAATATGTTTATAACATTAAAATTAGGTGTAGAGACTAAAGTGAAAGTGAAAGTTTTACTGCAATGCTCCTGTGTGTTTTATCAGAGCCCAACTTTATTCCTGTGGGCTTTATTATTACTGTCACATGTCAACAATCACAGCTGTAATTGACATCCATCCATTGTGCTTATGTTAAAAAGTGTTATCATCCTTGTTCGTGCTTTATAGATACCTGCAGTATTGCTGCTGACATTTTGAAACTCACAGTGACTCAGCAGTTGTGTATTCACAACTTCACACGCAGACACTTACGCAACACTGACATAGTTTTCACATTTCTCTGTCTGATGCCCCTGATTTTAATGCACTCTTTCATTTTGATGTCCACATTTCTAGCTGCACTGAATCCCTGCTTCTATTTTTTTTTTCTTCTTCTGTGGTTATTTGTAATGTCAATGTGCACTTGAGCAGCTGGCAGCATGGACACAGCAGTGAAGAGAACTACACGTTTGTTGCGATTGCTGTCTCTGCTATCTTGGGCTGTGTTGCTGCAGGATTTCCCCATAGATGTCAGAATAAGAAACACGTTTTGTTTTTTCCCATTGAATGATCCATACACACACACATATGTTATGTTTGTGCATTACTTTCAGTATTTTCATTTTGCTTAGTTGGCATGATGTAAGCATTTTCTGCTGACTGAGCATGAGCGTGTAAGGACAGCAACAATTTGTTTCTGATGTTTTTATCTGGTTGACTGATAACCTGATAACCTGGTTGCACGCTGCACACATTCCTTATCCATTAGTGGAATTCTATTTCCGTTCTTTTGTTTTGTCTGTATCCATTGAAAAGAGAGGAACTCCTTAGTGCACCACCTTATATGAATAAAGGTCAACTGAGGGGATAAATGAGGCAGAATGGTGGTAGGATTTTCTGAGCTACTGTACAATTGAACATATTAAATTCCTGTGACTCTTCATGCTGGCTTATGGCATTTATTGTTATTGTTAGCAACTGCAGTAAACACACATGCCTCTCCTGCTCGGCAGAGGCTGTCGGGCAGGTTTGTGCTGCTCCATGATAGTTACTTTACTTTTCCACACGAATTAGAAAATGGTCCTCTTTTTTATGACTGATCAGTACAAAACAGGTGAAGCTCCGAGAACCGAGTACCTGACTCATCTCCATTCAACAGGTACACCAGAGGCATGTACTATAAAAAATATTCACCACAGTAGTCATATCTTATATCTTGTGCCTTATCTGGCTTCATTTAACCATAACAACTGCATTCAGTAAGCGATTACACGCAGTGATTATCAGCTGGGTAAATCAGCCCAGGCTTTTCCAGCCATGTGCACGTTCACTTGAAAGGGGCTGGCAGCAAATAACCAGTCGCAAACTGCTGCCTTGGCGCTGGTTGGGGAAAGCTTTACACAAACCGCTAACCAACATCACCAGGCAGGCTCTCAGGTGGAACTCCCAAAACAGGCCGCCCAAGAAACACCTGGCGACGAGACCTCGATGCAGAAGCAAAAATGATGGGCTACACCTGGACCCATCTAGAAAGAACGGCTCAGGACAGAAATATGTGGAGATCTACCTTTGGCAGCTCATACCCTGGGACGGGTGACGGGCAGTAATAGTAATAAACTTCTGCCAGTTTTTTACAAAAAAAATGAAAAAAATATGAAAAGATTAAACAAACAACACAGGCTCAAAGCAACACACTGCAGCTGGGTGTGACAGGAAAAGCACCAGTGTAGTATTGTACAGTACAGTATTAAAACGTGCTGCATGAATGTGTGGAGACTTTAAATGCCTTGGTTACAACTGGAAGGCTGCTGTATACAGAGGCCCCATGTGACACCAGGTAAAAAGGTAACAGCTGGTGACAGAATGAGTGAATATGTATATGTATACATATGTATACATATTGAGTGTGTACGTTTGTGTCTATACTTATAGATATCTATTACTTAAATAGTAAAAGTAGTGGTAGAATAGATACATTTATTCTTGCATATTTCTACAACCCTCTATCCATAATCACATACTGTGTATGCTACCATTCTATATAGTGTATTATCTTCCTTATTTTGTATTTGTTTGTATTCTATTTTTTCTTCTGCTCTCTGAACCTGAGCTGAGGTAACACACACATTTCCCCACCATGGAATCAATAAAGTCTTATCTTATCTAATCTAACTGAGTCAGCCTGCTCGTGTGTTGTTGTGTCCACAGTAGCAGACGTGTTACAGTAAGTAAGCCCTATATTAAGGTAATACCACCATAATACAGCTTGTAATAGAATAAAATTGTTTTTAAATGACTTGGAGGCATAAATCTGTTCCTAGTAATCTATATCACTTTTCTCTGACACTCATCAGAAGTAAAACAAAGTCTTTAGACTATCTGAAAACCAAAGGATTTTCACTGACTGATGATATCACTGATGAGAGAGCTGATTGGTCAGTAGGTGGTGTTTTTGTGTGTTTTGATAGCTTGTCTGGAACATAACCTGGCCTGGAGGTGTGCAAAGCCTCTAGCAGTGAGTATTCCCACATGGAAGTCATTTTGAAACCCCTCTGGGAATATTTGTGTCTAAATTGAATGTAAAATTTAAGAATGTAAGGAAACTTACAATTCAGAAATCTTTGCGTGGTGTGTCCCTGGTAAGAAGTTCACCTTTATAAAGCTAAAAACCTTGGGTTCATCCTCACTCTTCTTGTCATGCTTTACAAAAAAACCCTCATATAAAAAGGCCGAGACAAGGACGGGGAGGTCTGCTTGTACAAGAGTTTAAGTGGTGCAGGATCTGAATTTATGTTCACAAGGATAATAAAACACAATGCTGACTGATACAAGTTTATTGTTAACTGAAGTGACAATGGCCAAAATACAGTACACTCAGTGTGTATAAGTGAGGCTGTGCATTTAACATAGCAATGAAAAATCATGTTCCCTTTGTACACGGAAAACTATTTCTTAGTTCTTTTCTTCTTTAGCAAAAGCCTCTAGTCTCTTCTTTCCCCCATCCTCAACTGGTCACTCAAGATCCCGGCCCCTCCCTGAGCCTGGTTCTCCCAGATGCTTCTTCCTGTTAAAAGGGTTTTTTTCCTTCCCTCTGTTGCCAAGATCTTGCTGAGTCGTGTAATGTGTATTGCATTTTTTTTAAATTAATGCTGTATAGATAAAATTCAATTGAACTGAACTGAACCCATATAACCACATGCTACAGCAACTCTTAGGTTCCTCTGGAAAAAATCTGTCTTCACAATGCCATATGTATGCTTCTAAGAAATGCTCACAGATATAAATATATTAAAGCTTTAAAAGAAAAACTGTGTAGATTTCTTTTTCTGACTGTTGGTTGATGCTATGTGACTTCTCATATTAAAAACAAACAAAGAACAAAAAACTACTGTTAATGGAACCTGAACTTGTATCAGTCAACAGAGGCTGTTGTTTGATATACACACAATATATAAGGGAAACAAAAGCTGCAATATTATTATGTGTCAAGTCTGCATGAATGTTAGATGTCTTTAAGTGTGTCTTGTCCATGGGGGTTCTCCAGCCAATGAGGAGGCCAGCTGGCTTTGACGCTGGGTCTGTCCTTCAGCAGATTATAATATTCTCCAAGTTTAGGATAACACTTTGCAGACAGCCTACAGATCAGAGCAGAAGGTAGAATAGAGAATATAAAGTGCAATGACTACAACTCATCGCTTAATGAAACATGAAGGAGAAGCAGGTGTCATTTCTATTTCCTTCTCTGCCATTCTTACCCAAATCTGAAAAGGTAAGCAACCGTAGGAAAAATGGCCACATCTGCCAGTGTGAAGGACGGTCCTGCCACATGAGAGCCTGAGCCCAGCTTGGTTAAAAGAAATGCAAATTACAGCGCAGTTTGAATAAACCAAAGTAGGCAATGTCAGCTTGTGTTTGGGTGTGTGTGTATGTGTGTGTATTCCTTCCCATACCTTCTGCAGGTAACCCTCCCAGAGTTTGAGTTCAGTGGTCAGAGCCTCTTTGTTTTTATTCAGAGCCGACTCGTGTCTCTCACTTTCGGGGACAAACCAGTCATAGTAGATGACCGCATCTGAAAACAAGTAAAACATTCAAACATTACACATTCAGCAGAAACTGTGGAAACTTCACATCATGCTAAGAACTTTTTTCACTTTAAAGGCATCCCAGCACTATTTTTTTTTATCATTTTGCTTTTCTGATTTTATAGGAAACACAGACAAAAGAACACTTTCCACTTTGTCTATACTAACAAAGTGGAATGGAATACACTGGAATACACTGTCTCTGTATGTAAGAAGTGTAGATGCACAGGAGAAAGCTCATCAAGCACTTTCTTTTCTTCAGCTAAATGTGTGATCAGTACCACGGCACTCTTCAGTTTTATCACGCTGCGTTAAAACTGAGACCCTTGAGACACGACAAGAAACACCTACACAAAGTAGGATACATCAGGCTGGCAATTTAGTTACCATCCTTTTGTTAACATCTATAGTGACAGACTACCCACTCTCCAAGAGCCCACGCTGTGATTTTGTTCTTTACTATATTGATGTTGATTTTATTGGGCAGCTGTGGCTCAGGAGGCAGAGCAAGTCACCTTGCCCATCTCTGCCTACTCCAGACTCCAGCTCAAGTTTTCTTGATCAACATCCTTGTACTTTGGTAAAGAACAATTATTTGTGCGCCACCTGCTGTTAGTCAAGAATACAGCAGCTCATCTTTTCACTTGTATTGAAAAGCATGAACGCATCCCTTCATTGGTTCCCTGTCCATTTTAGAGTTGATTAAGATTTTTAAGCGGACTGCGACTTTTGTATCTGTCTGAGCTACTTCACATTCATACACTTGTAAGAGCTGTGAGCGCGTCTAACCAAATACTCTCTCGCCCACCTAAAACAAGGTTCAAACAGATGGATCCATGGAGTAATTTACCTCTCCACATCCACACAGGCCAGATGGCACGCATATTTACATTTAACAACATATTTGCTCTTCTTGGTATTTGACTGCAGTGTGGCATCCTTTAAGCTGTTTGCATTTTATGGTCTGCTTGTATTTGATCTTATTTTGTATGTATTTTTTACATTGTATTTTAATGTTTTGTATGTGTCTTTTACTTTTTGTCTTTTTTGTGGGAAAATATATCTTCAATGTACATCACAATTCAGCTTTTTAAAAATGTAATATATATGGTTACACACACATATATACACGTAACGAAGGGTAACAAAGAAGTGGCTTCGAATGAAGCATTTCAAAATCCTTGAGAGGTCTAGCCAGTCTCCAGATCTCAACCCCATAGAAAACCTTTGGAGGGAGTTGAAAGTCCATGTTGCCCAGCGACAGCCCCAAAACATCATTGCTCTAGAGAAGATCTGCATGGAGGAATGGGCCAAAATACCAGCAACAGTGTGTGATCATTTGCAAATAAATTCTTTAAAAATCAGACAATGTGATTTTCTGTATTTTTTTTTTTTTCTCATTTTGTTTCTCATAGTTGAGGTACACTCTGGTAGAGCCTTTTTTTCAGCATATAAATAGTTTTCAGGTACACACAAAATCCACAAAACTGTCTAAATAGTTTTGTTTTGGGACTGGACTTTTTTCAGGTTCTTATCTACATCATCATCTAACGTTATTGAATGCCAGTCTAGTAACTAGCAGGCTCTGAAGGGAAGACACTCCTTCCTCAAAGTTCATCCATATTTCCTCAAGATGCTCCTGCTGAGTCAACTGTAAAAATGTGTCAGGCAGTCGGCTACATGCATGTAACACTAACTGTCCTGTTGTTTGCTGAAAGAGCAAAAGTCAAGATGCCATGCACTCCTCACATATTTTGTGATAGCACGATGTACAGCTAATGTATTTGATGTTGGCAGTTGTTTTAATAAAGCTTCCCAGTAAAGAGGCGCACATTTTTTTCTGCTAACAGATAGTGGAAGAAAAAGAAAAAATGATGAAGGGTCACCCATTAAAAGGTTGTTTGCTGAAGTCTCAGGAATGCTAGCAGTAAAAATGCCACATATGTATATATTCTGTTTTGTATTGAACATATCACATTTTTGTTAAAAAATTAGCCAAAAGAAAGTGTTTGTCTTACTGAGTTTGTCATAGAATGTGAGTCCCTCAAACATGCGTTGGTACATCTGAGCTTGTTCTTCTTGGCTGTCTGGGATCAGTTTGTTTCCTTGGGACTTAAACTGGCTCTGCCATTGAGGAAAGAAAAAAGGATCCACACGTATGAGCTTGTTGCTGTTTGTGATGTTGAATTTAGTCGTAGGGTCAGTAATAATTCTAAATGAATTATTATCCTCACCTCCAGGTAAAAACAGACTGCATAGGAGTCATTCACAATATTGTTTCCATGTTTGAATGTTGGAAGCTGTGGGGAAAAAAAATATAACATGAGCAAAACAAACCATCAAAGCTGCCATTCCAATCATTCTGATACACAAAGTTTGCTTTGCTAATTGCACTGAGAGCACCCAGTAGCAGATTGCTATAATTACATGTTGTAGTGTATCACAAAGTGCAACATATAATATATCATATTGTAGTTTGCCTTTGCCTAAGTTAGCTGCTAAAGCTGTAGCAGGCATGTCACCCCTCACATCTGCAGAACAAGTTAATATACAGTACTGTCGTGCTAATAATGTCATGCTAACCTTTAGTATCACAAAGTATCTGAACCCTGTTGTTAAAAAAAGAAAATCCTCGTGGCTTTGACAGCTTTAACAACACTCAAAGTTGTTAGCGCTAATCTGCCTGTGCTTAGCAACTTTTAATCCGTTACACTCAAGGAGATCTCAGGTGAACGGGCCAGTATGTTAAGATATATATATATATATACCAACAATCAGTGTCTGAGAGAAGGGTTCTGAACAGAAACAGCTACACAGCCCACCATTGGCCAAAGGTCAACTTTCACAGGTGCCTTTCTAAATCCTGAAAAAACTAAGACGGGCAGGCTGAATAATGTTGCATAACCAGCTTTAACTACCTAGTAGAACAACAATGCATCTATCATGTTGATGGACATGTTGAGGTTATTATTCAAAGTTATTAGACTTAATGACAATATTGTATGGTACATTAGCTAAGGTGTAATTTTCTTAAGGCCCTACCTGTCCCCTGGGGTTTATATCTAACACTTCTTTGGACTTGTGCTCCATTTTATCGAAGGACAGCAGTTTCTGGTTGTAGCCCTGCAGGTTCTTCTCCTCCAGAGCGATCATCACCCTCCAGCAGGGAGGCGATCCGGCCCCCCACAGCAGAGTCATTGCCTTAGCCATGGTTTCAGAGTCAATTCTTACAACAGAGAATAAAGTTGTGAAGGGGTGATGAATTGAAGACAGTCACTAGAGGAGAGCAGACCTCTGGATATATAGCAAGCTACAGCCCATCCCATTTTATTGTTACGTATAAAGATCGGTGCCTTAAAACAAGATAGTTCAAAGACTAGCAGCACCGTTAGTAAAAGCACTGCTGATTAACTATTAACTACATCTGTGTGGATTATAACTCCAGTTGCATGGATACACGCAGCTGTGGAGGCGTGACTTTTCTTGATCTCAGGAGCTTGGATAAAGAAATGTGGGTCACATAAGGCAAATCCTGCACCAGTTCTAGGAAATAATAGAGTCTAAATGTAAACTGCATTTGCAACTACTGTCTAGCTTCTTCCTTAAGTCAGATCTACAGTCGGAATTGAAAGAAAACATATTCACACACAGTCCTTCCTAAAACTAAGTACTGCCCATGTTTCATCTGTGATTACGTCACTTGAAGTAATCACTTTCTGTATGACGTAATCAGTCGCTCACCTCGCCGTGGAGAGATTTTGGCTCCTTCTTCTTTACAAATTGTTTCATTTCATAGTGGCTTGCAGGCATTCATTTTTGGACAGCTTTGTTTTAAACATTGAGTTTTTTCTTTTTCTGTTATAGATTTACTGTCTTGCCATCTTGTGGCTTCACCCAGGTTGAGCCAAGCTTTAACTGTTGGACAGATGGATTAATTTTTCCCCAGAGGACCTTGGGATTCAGAGAACTTCATGGTCAACTCAACATATAACACGCTAACTGAGGTCCTGTGGAAACAAAACAAAACAAATCCTCACGCCCTCCTCAACCCGGCTTCACAGCTGGTGTGAGGTGTTTGTGTGCTGATATGCTGTGTTTGGGTTTTGCATTGCATCTACTATACAATTTGGTCTCCTCTGTCTAAAGGACATGGTACCCGAAGTCTTGTGGTTTGTTGCAGTCTCTCTGAGCGTTTCACAATCTGACCTAGGAATGAATTTACTGGGATGTCCATGCCTAAGAAGATTGTGGCATTGTGTCAACACCATTGTGAAACATTTGTAGCACTGAAAACGATACGTCCAGACGAACAGAATCAACTATTGGGAGTTTATACAGTCATTTGAAAAAGGAAGTCTTCTATGCAGTCCTATGAAAAACTACAAGCCTCCTGCTTCCATAGGAACTGAGAGGATAAGTCACAACCAAGTGTTCGTCATTAAATGTTTCATTAATCTTCAGCATTTGTGAGCACCACTATAACCTTACCTAGATGATAGAGCATGCATCAAGACAACTGCATAACTGCATTTTTTTAAAGGGTCAAAACATAAAATATAACACAAAAGATTAGTGAGTGTTTTACTGTGTACATGCTAATTCTGGGTTTATAGGGCCCTCGAGCTGTTTTATTTGCAGTTCCTGATACCTGTCAAAATAGTCCTTGATCACGGTTTACATTTTAACAAGTTTCTGATGTAACCTGCTGTTTGCACGTTGCACATCCACTGGCGATAACTCTGGGATCATTACAACTGATAAAGGTTATATGAGGAGGCAGATAACATTCACAACTCACGAGATCATCCCTTAAAATCTGTTGAAAACTCACGATGACTTAGCATGTCATGTACATGAAAACTGTGTAATGGCTGTCTCTGATGCCACGTATGTAAAAGCAACCTCAGTGTCTCTGTGACGCTTCCTCAGAGAACTCCGAGTAAATGTCCACTTGAGCAGTCGCAGAATCAGTGTGGCAGTGAAAAAAAACGCGATCACTTTGCTATTCTAGGTCTGTTGTGGCTTTCAGATGATAATCTACCACAACAAAAGCACATGGTTTTCCTCCAGCACACTCCTGCTATGTTGCTGCATTCCAAACTCATGTTTTGAATGGGTTTGACATAGTAATTAGAATTTTCTCCATATTAAGCACATTTGCACAAGTCTTCTTTAGCACCTCACTTTTTCTTTTATTGGATCAGAATGCAAGATTGCGTAACACTGTGCGATTTATGCAAAGTCATGACAACACGTGGCGTTCCTGTATTTTTGTGCGACTGAGGAGATGAGCCCGGATATCTAGTATACCACTAATGGAATTAAACTGCTGTTAAAATGCAAAATCATGCAAATGGTGCACTATTCAACTATCAGGTTAAAGCAAAGTCATGGTAGCACAAAGGATGTGATCAACTGTGGAACAGGAAAAACCAGTTCTAGACACAAAGCAGAATTCCTTTACTGTGGTGTGACTGGGAGGATGAGACTGGATAACGATGTGAGTTGCTGATTGCTGGGTAACAATAAATCTGCAGCTGTTAATAAAAAAAAATATTTGCAAATGTAATAATTTATTTTGCCACTCTTTCCCATTTCCAATAGTAAAATCCATTTTAATCCAAATACAATTTGGATTAAAATTGTATCCAAATACAAACAAGCCTATAAACTTAAACGTAATTAATGTACATAATGATTTCTGGAAGTGTTCCTGGCCCCACGCAGTGATTTCCATGAGGTAACTTGTACTGGAAGCACAAGGGTTACATTGCTTTATATGTGCAAATCCTAATACAAAAGAAATATCTCCACAAAACTAGTGAATGTTTTTGTTTTTTGGGGAAATTCTTTTATTGACAGGATGGAAAATGATGACAGAAATGACTTGAGTGTTTACCTTACATCATTTCCTAAGGAATTAATAAAGTATTCTGATTCTGAAAAAGATGCAAAGTCATGACTTCTGTGGGGAAGTTAAACTGCTGTCAGACAAACTGGAATATGTTACCAAAAACTGTAAGCAAAAAACAAGAGCTGCTCTGTCATTATGCAGCATCAAGTTTACATCTTTGTGTAAATATCAGATGTCTTTCAGTATGTTTAGCCCCCTGCCAATGAGGAGGCCAGCTGACTTTGACACTGGGTCTCTCAGGGCAGAGAAAAGGGCAGAGTAGGCTGTACCTGCTGCGGAGGCTCAGGTCTTTTGGAGTGAAGGGCCTGAAGACCTTCTATATTACAGGCAAAGTAAATCTTTGGAAATCTCCTCTTTGAAATCCTTAAAGCTTTATCTATCTACCTTTTTGGTGTCGCTACTGAGAGTTAAAAATTGGGCCTCAGTTGACACCTGTGCATCCTCACATGGATGTACAATTCGATGCAAATGCCATAAGAGGATTTGTACGGTGGCCCTGAGAGGCCAAATGCTGCAAAAGCACACAAAACACAACGGAAATGTTTCTGGGGAGACAATAACCCGACGGACCAGTTGCGCTACATTCATAGTGGACCCTGCTTTCGCAGGCAGTGCGGCGCGTTTGAGCGGAGACGGCCTTGAAGATTTGTCCTTTTTTTATAAATTGGTTATCTAGTTGGTGTGAAGTGTGAATTGCCCCCCCCCCCCCCCCCCCCCCCCCCCCCCTCGCGGGGGTGGGGGGGT
>VURO01022316.1:0-17207 GCA_015108175.1 Pelvicachromis taeniatus
GAAAGAATGAGATCGCGGATACAAGGGGCGGAAATGGGCTTCCTCCGAAGGGTGGCTGGACTCTCCCTTAGAGATAGGGTGAGAAGTTCAGCCATCCGGGAGGAGCTCAGAGTAGAGCCGCTGCTCCTCCGCATGGAAAGGAGCCAGTTGAGGTGGTTCGGGCATCTGATAAGGATGCCTCCTGGGTGAGGTGTTCCGGGCATGTCCCACCGGGAGGAGGCCCCGGGGCAGACCCAGGACACGCTGGAGAGATTATATCTCTCGGCTGGCCTGGGAACGCCTTGGTGTTTCCCCGAATGAGCTGGAGGAGGTGGCTGAGGAGAGGGAGGTCTGGGCTTCTCTGCTTGGGCTGCTGCCCCTCGACCTGGCCCCGGATAAGCGGAGGAAGATGGATGGATGGATGGATATTACTTATAGTTTATTTAGCAATTGATTTGCAAATCTCTCTGTGTGTTATAAAACATGGTGTATTGATCAGCTACACTGGCTTCTGGTATCCTACAGAATGAAAGTTCCCCTTCTACCTTTCTTTAACCTCCAACCAGTCGCAGCAGACGTCTGCCCCTCCTTGAGCCCGGTTCTGGGATTTCTCTCTATTATTGTAGAGGCTTTACCTTACAGTATGAAGCACCTTGAGGCAAATGTTGTTGTGATTTGGTGCTATTTAAATTAAATGAGATTGAATTGAATACTCAGAGTATTTCTGATGAGACTAGGGGTAGGAATCAGATTAACTCATGACATGTTATTATCACGGTATGGTGAGACAATCCAGTGACTTTGTGATCATGATATCTTTGTAACTGAAGAAGGAAGAAATACCCTAAAAAGGTGGAATTGTCGATCATTGTTGTTGTATTTTTGTGTGACTTATCATTATTATTCAGTATTAACATGTCAGTATTGCCCCCCCCCCCCAGCTTCCCAGCTTTGTGTTTTTGTTCTTGAACTTTATCAGAGTAGCTTTGCATGAGTAACATTTTAATCATTGACATTCTTTATATATGAATTATTGCACATCCTCAGTTCAGGTACGTTAGTACGATATACTAGATATACTAGATAAAAACATTTACACCTATATTTTAAGTCTAGCTTTAAAGTAAAGTTACAGAAAGTGTGTGCATGTGTCAATGACTAGAAAATAATGGATGAAGGTCAAACGACAGAGCGAACCATATGTTTGCTACGCCCGGTTTGAGTTTTCCAGCGTCTGTGTGTGTGTATAACCAACCGAAAGAGTAAACTTGCTGTTTAATATAAAACTGTGAGAAATCAGAAAGGCGTGACTTAAAATCATTCTTTAAGTTGGCGACTTGAGCGTGACAGTTTTTGACGAACGTCACAGTCCAACATCTGCAGCAGCTGTCTTCGTGCGGCCCTTGTTGCGCCGCGCTCCGCTGTCTCGGCAAACTCCCGTGAAGGCGGTCACATTCACAGGCTCGCTGTGATAAGTGACACTCACGCATGATCGCTGAAGAAATGCAAATTCATGCATGAAGCAGAACAGAATAGCCCTTTGTGTTCAGGAGAGGCTGGGTGACACTTCCTTAAATGGTTTAACGTGTTTAGCTGCATTATGATCTCAGAGGGTTTTTTTTAAACATGCCAGTACTCAATTCAATGCAAGAAAGAGGAAGGAGCAGAAGCGCTTAGATAAAGTGCCATTTATAACTGTCACTACAACAAGTATGTTGAGTAGAAGTAACAGTAGTTGTTGTTTTATAAGGTCAGACTGTCGTTGTTTACAGTGCACATTTTAGGGAGACATTACAAATGTTTTCAACCTGCTTTACTACACACCACAGCTAGATTTAAGCTTTAGTGACTGATGTGCTTCCCTAACAGTAGGAAGAAAACATACAGCTCGTGTTCTTTGTAATGTTTGTCAGTGTCACTGTTGAACTTTTGGACAGAGCAAAGGTGGAAGGGGGACTTACCAAAATCTGCCAGCAGCTGATGAGCTTCTGTAGCTGGGACTGAGTGGATGAAATGTTATACTGTGCACGTTAGCTCGCTTTTAATTGGATAAATGACACATTGTCATATGTTAAACGCCATATGATTTAACTGCCATCTAGTCAGAGTCTGACGTCATCGATAAAAACTCTGTTTGCACACCCAGAGACACAACAGTTACTACATGGACACAAAAGCATAAGAGCAGAAATGACAGACGAGGACAAAGTGACTGTGTTGTACACCAGGAACAAAAACTAGTAAGGTGTGACAGAAAGATGGCCGCAGATCGAAAACAAAACGCTACCAAAATAAGGAGAGCGAGCGAGACGACAACTGTGCAATGATCATAAACGATGCAAAACGGTCACGAGGAGAAGCTCCTGTGTATAAAGAAACCAAGCGCTCAATATTTAGTCTCCAAGGCTTCCATGACTAAGTGTTGAGTCAGCATTTTAAACGCCCATGTGGCATTTTCCTATTACAACAAAACAGACCACATTTCAGGTTCAATTTTCCCAAATTTTACAGGCCGATACTTTTTACCCTGATTAGTTTACATTGTTGATTCAGTCTTCTCGCTTTTGTGTATATATATGCAATACAAACAACATGGCGATCAGCTCAAAGAACAATGGCTCCATAGTTCTTGCTTTTAAATCAACTATTTTATACATAGACCGGCCTGTAAGCTTCTTCCATGGCTTTAAATAAATGTATTTGTCTTATTGAATGTTGTGTGCCTTTTCACTAAATTAGCCCCTGGATAGAAACTTTCATTCAGATAATCTCACTGAGGCTCTAAGTGGAGGTAAAGCAGGTGTAAAGGGTATTAATTAATGTGACTGGAATGTAATCTATTTTTGACGACTATTGAAGTGATAACTGCAAAGTCAGATCAAAACCAAATACAGCAAACCAACGGGCAATATCAGCACTGGGCAACTGTGTGCGTGTGGTGTGAGACGTCACAGGAGCTTCAGCTACATATGCCTTGAACCTGTGCTTGTTTTGAAAGAGAGCTCACGCTGAACTCTGTTAAACGCCTGAAGGCTTTGGTTTAGCTGATAGGAGATTGTGTCATCATCTCAGCTGCTCTGCAGTCGAAGTGACATCAAATCTTTGGTTTGAGATGAGAAAAGCATCGTGTTTTTGAAGCATGATGCAGCATTGTCTTATCGACATTGTGACCACGTTCACGCCGCAGACGGCAGAGCGGTCTCTGGCAATAGAAACATTTGCCCAGTTTTTTTGTAGTTACCGTATTTTCCGGACTACAAAGCGCATCTGAATATTAGCCGCACAACTTGAAATTATGAAAAAAAATCATATTTTGTTCATACATTAGCCGGACCGGACTAAAAGCCGCAGGTGCGCTAGCGGGCTAGTAGCGCTAGCGGGCGAGCTAGTAGCGCTAGCGGGCGAGCTAGTAGCGCTAGCGGGCGAGCTAGTAGCGCTAGCGGGCCGGCTAGTAGCTAGTAGAGGTGGGCTAGTAGCTAGAAGCGGCGGGCTAGTAGCCGCGGTGCACAGCCCGCCTCGACGGGGAAGGGGAGGGCGACGGAAGAGCCCCACGAAGCGGGCCGCGCACCGCCGCCCGACGGACCCAGCCAATCATTAATGAGCCAATCATTATCCCGAAGTTATGGCTCTGACTTGCCGACTTCCCTTAGCTGCCTTGTTCTAACATGCCAGAGGCTGTTCACCTTGGAGACCTGCTGCAGATATGGGTACAGGGCCAGCGAGAGCCAGCTTGCTAATCTAGTCTCTTTTTCGCGCTAATTCGTACGGCACTACTTTGGCTGGCGGACGGACATGTGACCAACATATCACTCTTTTCCTTGTCTGATCACATGCCTTTCCGCCAGGCAAAATCGCGGAACAAACCAAAACAAATCCTCTTATGATGTCACAAAAATCATGAAAAAGCCTTAGAAAAGCCGCACCGGACAATAAGCTGCAGGGTTCAAAGCTTGTGCAAAAAGTAGCTGCTCATGTGATTTCAGAGCTACACCCATCTTAGCATTGCTGCGTTTTTGTTTGTTTTGGTTTTTGTTGCCCGTGTCCTTCGGAGACGGTGGATTATGACTGATTTTGATAAAAGGCAGCTTTGTACTACTCTAGGTCCGACTCCAATGAACACCCGGCAGCACCTTTTTAAACACACCATCCAAATGTGGCCAGTGAATTGGATATGGTTATTATGCTAGGACTGGATAATAATGTTTGACACAAACATTCCTGAGTAATAAAGCATTCTTTTACAGACTCTAAATAAATGTAGCCATAATTCAGACTTTTTCTCACACAGCTGTAAGTGAAAAGAGCCACAGATGTTCTGCACAGGAGGAGGGCTGGATGGTTGTTTTATAGCTGCGTTGTTAAAATGAAAGCTGTTTTGTGGCGTTTGTGTAGTAACCTAATGTTTTGTGATCACATACAGCAGATGGTGTGCTGTTTGCACAAACGAAATATACAGGAACCCCACCCCCCGGCTGATTATTTGCATATATATTTACACTGTATAAACAGTTCTACAGGATGCAGTCCTTTCTGGTCTCATTTTTCTCTGGTCAGTACTCTGTGCTTGCTTTTTTTTGCTTTTTTACTTAGCTGTTGTTTTCGTTCCTGTCCTTTTTGTGTTGCTGTAAAGTTTTTATATCACGGCTGAGGTTAACCAGGTTAAAGCTCCAGCGGAATAATCCCTGCAGGCAGTTGTGACAGACACTCAGTGAGTTGCTTGTGCTGGAGTCTGAGTTTTATTGTCTTCCTACCAGCACTGGTACCCTGACATTGAATAAAGCTGCTGTTTTTCTGGACCTTCAAGTTAAAAAGTCTGGGGCAAATTATGTGATGCTGTTGCATCCAGGTACAGCAACTTTACATGACTCTGTAACATCAGTGTGCTCGTTAGCACATTCATCAGTTTTCTTGCTCTACAAATGTCCAGCAGTCATTAATGTTGTTTGGAGCTTTATTGTCGTTGAGTGCATGATCAATGTGGAGGCTTTACCTGCTGCTAATTAGACTGCATTATGTTTATACTGTTTTTGCACACCTGAGATGTATCAATAAGAATAAGATCCCTTTTTTTTAAAAGCATTAAAGTTCAACGGTTATTGTAGGGCCTACCTTACAATGTAAAGCGCCTTGAGGCGACTGATGTTGTGATTTGGCGCTATATAAATAAAATTGAATTGAATTGAATTGAACGGTGCCTGAAATTGCAGCTTGCAAAATCATAATACAGCTCAAATATTTCAATATTTTTTTTAATTAAGTTACATTTAGATTTATTGAAGGACTCTTGTGACATATGTGACTTTTGATTTTCTTTGCAGTTATTGACTTTGACTGTGCTAGTTGTAGCTAGGTTTCAACATTTGAATGAGAGCTGCTCTCAGTTGATAAAAATGTACTAAAGTAAAGAAAATGCACATCAGTTTGTATCATGGCTTTTCTGTCGTCTCATTTAATTTCCTCTGAAACTTGTCATGTTACTGTTCCTCCAGGTTATGGTCAGTCCACTCCTCTGTCTGACACTGGGAAAGCTTTCTCCATCTTCTACGCCTTGTTAGGAGTTCCCTTCACCATGCTGGTGCTCACCGCCTGCGTCCAGAGGCTCCTGTACCCTCTGGTCCTCGCTCCAGTGAGCCTGCTTCAGCGGTCAGGCCTGGAGCCTCGGTCCGCCACTGCCGTCCACTTCGTGTTTCTTCTGTTTCTGGTGGTGCTGTGCTTTTTTGTGGTGCCAGCAGCCATCTTCACCGAGGTGGAGGGGTCCTGGAGCTTTTTGGATGGCATCTACTTCTGTTTCATCTCTCTGTGCACCATTGGACTGGGGGATTTTGTTCCAGGGATGCAGCCTGAGCAGAAGTATAGGACACTGTATCTTGGTTCTGTCATGGGTGAGTCCATTTGTTTGTAGACTAGAAATGCATTCATCCAGTGCACTCAATTCAAGCGCAGCCACGGGCTGAACCAGGTTACAGCTCAGAGAAACAACATTGTTAAAGTAATTTTTGGCTCTTTTTCTTACAGCCGGGGGGACTTGCTTCTAATCAAACTGATGTTACATTACTTTCACAGAACACAGATTTTCTGCTTGAATATGTCAGAGTTGTCTGTGATTAAAGCATAAGGCAATGAGACCCAACAGTTCATGTATAATTTCTGTGTAAAGAGCTCGGGTCAAATTTTCAGATTTGAGTTAGGTAGTCGAGTTAGGAAAGTCTGCTTAGAAAAAGAGAAATGAATCGGGAATATCATCAGAACGGCCAGATTCTAACATCTCTGATGATCAAGTGGATAAGTCCATTTATTTTATTCAAAGTCGCTCGTTGATCCACTTCACTTAAGTGGATCAACTTCACTTAAGTGGATCAACTTCACTTAAGTGGATCAACTTCACTTAAGTGGATCAAAACTTCACTTAAGTGGATCAACTTATGTGGAAGTCATTAATAACAACAACTTAAGTCCTTATGACCCTAAAGTCCCGGGCTTACACACCTCTCCTTTAAGACTGCTTATCTGTATGTTTGAGAAGAAGGTTTTGCCTCATCATGGCCCAGATCACAGCAGTTTAAGCTCAGAGTCGGGTCTTACGAAGATGCTTTAAATATGCATGCCGCCATTGTTAATCTCAATCCTAATCTCACCGTAAATGTATCATAAATGAGTAAAAGCAACCTTCTGAGCTGGGGTTCAGTGCTTAGGTGAGCGTGTTCATGGCTGAAATTCCTGCATGAAAACGTACACACGTGTTTTGCACGTCAGCCACTACTAAATCTGTAAATGAGCTCTCCTTCTGTGCCTGACCTTGTGAAAGGTTTTTTTTTTGTTTTTTTTTTATGGCATGAGTGGGTGCCTCTTCTGCTTGCCTTGTGCACATGCACACAACAGTCCAGCTAAAGTTTTTACTCCGTTTTAGAATTTTACACAATGACATGCTAAGAATAGGGTGAAAGACACAAAGAGAAGTGGTGAAGAAGGTAAACACGGGCACAATAATACATCCAGTACTGTGTGCTTTCAATCTAAACCTTTATTTACAGGAAATTTCCACAGGTTGCTTGAACTGTGGTGGCTACAGATGAGCAAATACATATGAGCAGTCGGGTTTTAAACCAGGACCGCTCCTGTAACTAAACACTACACACACTGTATGTGACCTGTGACTTACACTAAAAAGAAAAGGTATAATTTATTTAAATCTAAATTAAAATAAAATATTAGAGATTTATTCCAGCATGACAGAAAGCCAGTTGTCTCATGGTATTTGTGCTTTTATTTCTATTCTCAGTATTGGTGTTGATGATGGCTAAGAACATAGCTGAAACTCCACTGCACCTGTGGGTGTGTTAGCAATGGTTGACACCCCTGGGTACATGACACACACTGAGGTTGCTGTGGTTTGTCTTGTGAGGGTCACACGTAGCTGCTACATGCCTGCAGAGGTGTAAAGGGGAGCAGGTCCACCGCAATATCTGAAACACCTGCAGAGGTGCAGAGTGAGAGGAGAGACGACGCAGGCGGTCTCTCCAAAAAACTCGTATAGACTTTGCAGATGACCACACACACACGCAGACACACACACACACAAACATCCAATACACCATGATAGCCTTCGCCTAGCCTCCCTTATGTGCAATACTACTAAGTGCAATTTTTCCGATGCAACATAGTATTTTATTTTATATAGTATCTTATTCTATTTAATTCATCTTCATTTTTTTTATGTTGTAACTTTGTACTGTCCACGTCTCATCATTAAAGAGAGAAGAACTGGGGGCAGCAAAGTTGAGATATAGCGTCTCTATAAAAGAATTGGATTCAGTGCAATGACAGGAAGTGCAGCAGATGCATTGATATTTGTGAGTGTAGAACATGTTGCCAGAGGAGGGAACTGTAGTGTTATAAAGGAGACGACAACAGAAGACAATTAAAATCTCGTACTTCCAGCCTGTTGTTTTTTTTTATCTGCTCCGGCAGGAGAAGTTGACCTTTTGTCTTCATTCGCACCTCTGATGTGAGAAGTAGCACCTCTCGCTGCCTTTTTCTCGCAACCACGTCAGGGTCGACAGGTTGGCGGTTCCTCATAAATCGAATCTCCGCTTTGACTTTATCTGTTAGCTCTCTGTAAATTGAAGTTCACTCTTCTGTGTAGCTCATTTGAAGTTGAGCCGACTTTGAGGAGAATCGCACGAAACCAAAGTAAAAGATATGTGGAGCATTGCTGACTCCGTTTGTTCTTCGGTAAGTGCAACAGCACTCAGACCGTCAAGTCGGGCTTAAGTGCTTAGATCAAACATCGGCTGTAATTATAGCCCACATAACCCTGAAAAGACCTTTTTGTTGTGACAGAGAAGAGCACAGGAAACAAAGAGCACTTGGAGTTGAATTGAAATCTATTATTCTGTGCGTGCGTTTCTTTTCTTTTTCTTGTGGCCCAACGAAATAAAAGTAAATATAGCTAATGCTACAAAAATGACAGATAAATGCTCAGAGGTGTTTGAAGGTTACTTGACTGCCTCGCCTTCTGGAGGCCTTTCATTTCCCCAACTTTGACCGATATCTCCCAATTTTGTCTGAAAATCGATGGAATTATTGGGATTATTATGAACTCTGGCACATGCATTCAAATCCTTTTCATGCTGCACCATCACTCGCCATATTTTTACAGTGCAGGTAAAATAAGGAGGTCACCATGACGATCAATACCCACTTAACGTCTGCATGTTAAAGCTCTCAGAGCATTTTAACAGGCTCATGTTAAAAGTGGAACTTCACAGAGCTGCATTCATGCGCGCGTGTGTGTGTGTTATCAGGAAATGAGGTATGTGCACTTTATGGAGTGCATTTCCATAACATGTTTATTTTTGTATATTTGTGTGAGCGCCGCACTAATAAGCTTATAAAGAGATGATAATGAGCAGAATCGAGTTCTGTCACAACATTCCCCGTTTCCCACGTGGCCTCCTGGGAGAATCAGTTGCCCACCGACGTGGAGGAGGTTATTCCCATGTGAGTCAACTGTGCGTGTATGCACTGTCTTTAAAACCTTGCATAGATGCCCGTCTGTTTTTTGGGGGGGGTTTTTTCTGGCAATCAAAAAAACTCTTATCACATGACGGAGGTTATTTCCATAGTTGTGCTGTTGTTGCTCAGCGTCTTTGTGGGCTTCCTTTTGGTAATCGAGTGAGAGCTGGAATAACCTTTGTGCCTAAAAGCAGGCTTGCTGTTTTGTATCTCTTTGGACTCGGTCAGAGTGAATATCTACAGTGAATATCTGACACACACACACTGGGATGAATGAGGTCTGCTGTATGCAGGAGTGAGTGAAGGCAGCATTTCACAGTTTCTTTAATTTTACTCAGAACCCCTCCAACAATTAACCAGGAAGGACAATCCACCCTGTAGTACATTAAACTTCTTTGTGTGCCTCGATCTCACCTGTTAACGTGTTTCATTTCCATGAGGAGCTCTGGAGAACTGCTGAAAGCTGTGTTTTCCTTCGTGTCGCCCACAGCTAATCCCTCGACTTCACGTTGGAAGGAGGCCGAGCAGAGTAGCTCACAGGGACCGGCGATGTTGCTCTCTTGTCCCTCCAGCTGCTTTATATAACAGTGTAGGTCGAGTCAGATTAACCCAAACAGCCCCTGGAGGTTCTGGAGTGGATTAGTGACAGACTGCAGCCTGATGCATTGTTCCTCAGCTGAAGTGCTGTGTGGTAAAATTGAAAAGGAACCTGTTTTGAAAACTGAAAAACGACTTTAGCTCCTCTTCCTTCTAATGTGCTGTCATGGTTGTGCACTGGGAGATGTGTAGGTGTTTTGAAAAGCTTTGCAGACCCACGTTTGCATACTGTAGGACTTTTCTGTCACTTTACATACGGTGCCCGTTTGTATACAACTGCCTATATTTATGTCTAACTCAGAAAATAATGTGGATGTGGTAAATGAAAGTAAGTAATCTAAAAGTGTGATAAGCAGTTTTTTGTTATCAAAGACATTTCTATCATTTTCAGTCGCCGTGCTGTTTTAAGAATTATGAGATTACCGTATATCTTCCATTAGTAGCCTCGGCGTTTATTCAAAAAATGATTCGCCCGGCACTTGAAAGAGACCGGCGGTTATTGGAGACCGCCTTGTATTCCCTTTTCAGAGTGAATTATCATGGAAGTGAGAGGGAAAGAGGACCCAGGCACAGTTTTTAGACTGAGGTGAAAAGAGTGCGTTTACTTACAGTGCTCCAAAACGTATTCCAACAGTTCACAAATAATGCACCAATTGTGCTCCTCCTTTGCTCCCGAGTGTCTCCTTGTCTGTGGTAGCCCAGTGCACGAGTGGTGCTCCCCGAAACTTCTCTCCACCCGACTCTCCAGGAGAGGAAGTAAAAGACGAGAAAATCACAGTTAGCAGGTTTGCTAGCCAACAGTTCCAGTTCAGCGTAATAATCCCACTTCGATGGTCGCTGCATCCAGCTTAAATGCCGCTGGTCGTAGATGACGGCTGATTGGAAACAGCTGACCGAGTGATGAGATGTGGGAGGACCGACGACAGCGCGGAGGGGAGCGACGTTCCAGTCACACTCCATACCAGTTGGTGGCGTTAAAGCACCATTCAGTTGTTTGCCAACCGCCAATAAAATTTAAAAAGAAGACGGCGCAGAGGGACTTCCGGGTCAAAGGTCGCCCGGCTACTGTTGGAGACCGGCGTCTATTTGTTGTGACATGTTTTCAAACCGGCGTTTATTAGAAGCGGGCGTCATTAAGAGACAGGCCACTAATGGAAGATACACGGTATGTGTTTTCCATCGCTACTGCTGGTGGTATTTTAAGGAATATTTTACAGGATTATGTGAAGTTAAGGTTGAATACAATACATACAATGGAGTTTACTATAAAGTGCTGCCATTTAAAGGCTTCAGACATGTTGAAACTTATGTTGTACAGTTGAATAAATGAGTTTTAGTTAACTTATTCGCTCTTTGTGTGTGTGCGCGCATGCGTGTGTGTATCCGCATGCGTGCGTGCGCACCTTCCCAAATCATGTCCAGTCAACTGAATTGATTGGTGGAATGCAGTCAAGTTGTAGAAACGGATGTTCTAGAGTAAATGAAAGCTTACTTTGACTCTGCCTAATCCCCTACTACTTGTATGTCAGGCATGTCAATGTAGGAGGTGATCCCAGGGCAGACCGGGGACATGCTGGATAAATATGCACCTTGGCTAGTTTAAGAACAACCTTGTTAACCTTGTGCAACACCTTCAGCCACGACTTATTCAAATCATATCTATAACCACACAATCATATCTATAACCACACAAACAGTATTGTCACAAACTGGTTGTAGCTGCCAGCTTCCACAGCACTGCAAATAGATACCTGGGAATCCCCATCAGCCCTTAGATCAGAAGTCGTCTCTCAGCTGAAATGCCTTCAAGAACCTGAAAAACAAGTCCACTTGCCTTTAAATCATGAAACTACCGTAATCTGGATGACTGACAACCTACACGGACACAATGAGAATAAATCATCTGGTGGAAGTTTGGAGTTTATACTCATGTTAACTCATCACCAGCTGCTGTTTTTAGCCATGGTGAGTTTTATAGTCTGTGAGAACAAGATTCAAACTGATTTGCATAAAACACTCGTGACATCTGTAAGGTCTAACGTACACCTTTTATTTCTTCTACACCACTTGTGATGGTAACCGTACAGTTGTGAAGCTTGGGAATCTTTAATCCGTCACTGTTTTCTTAGAGTTGGCCTGCTTGTGCTGTGAGAGACTGCTGCTCAGGGCCTGTGAACCACTTAATGCACACGTTACACGGTAAAACCACACAGATTTCTTTAAGGCACACGCAAGAATCAGAGCAGAAGTAACAAAGGTTGAGGAGACTTTATTTTCACCTTTGCCAGCTTGAGGGCACTTTTGTCCTCCTTTTGATTAAAAGAAGTTTTAAAAATGGGTTTTTAGTCAAGTGTATTCTGACTTATTTTCTCTTTACCAGCTACGTGAGTTTTCAAGTTGTTTGCTTGTCTGACTTGGATCATTATAAAGTAACCATGCATCCATCTTTGTGGTATTTTTGTCTTTTTTTTTAAATTTATTAATAACAGCAAATAATATCCTTAGCTATTTGTGGCTGCATGCACAGGTAGTCTACCAATGCCTAAAAGCTGTAAAGTGCTTGAATGTTTTTGTAACCTGCTGGTTCTCATAAGCTGATAGATTTAGTATCACACCTGCTGCAGTATTGCTTTTTCCAACCTCAGTGTTGCATAATAAGTGGCTCACCAGCACAGTCAGAGAGCGAATACCTACATGTGGTTTTTAGATGGTATTTAAAGCCACAGCAGAAGAAGAAACATTATTGAAACTAAATTCTGTTCAATATTCTTACATTAAAAATCCCTTCCCTCCTGGCTTCTCGCTCTCTCTCCAGTCTACCTGTTCTTAGGTCTGATGATGATGTACCTCCTGCTACGCACCTTCCACAAGATGTCTGACGTGCATGGCCTGACCACCATGCTGCAGCTGCCACGCTGTGAGGATTCTGACCCGGATGAGGACAGAGAGCCCATCGTGGATCACGGTGAGATTCCCCAGAGGCAGATGGAAAAGGGTGCCAGCAATCACCTTGAGCCAGGATCACAGGTGTCCTACAACACCATCAACAAGGGCTGAGCTGTGAGGATGGAGAGAAAAGGGAAAGAAGCTCCATCTCTCACGAATCCCCACGTCTTGAACCACTGATGGCACATGAGGACTTGGTGGGCTGATTTTGAATTCTTTTTTTTTTTTTCTTGCTCTTTTTTTTTCCTTTTCAAATCATTTAAAAAAAAAAAAAAAACAATTAATTGGAGGAAATATTAAAGAGGATTGAGATGAGTTTTAGGATTCAGAGGGGCCACCAAAGAGTTTAGGAGTGGGTATCACACCTCATGCTGCATACAGGGACGGAGTCTCCTAACCAGGGCTAAAAGGACCACATGTCCCTCTGACACACCGCTGTAACTGTGCTGTTTACAGTCTCAGGATTGCACATGATGTGCTTCAGCCTAAAACTTGTTTAGGTTTTTCTTTTTTGCCGTTTTTGTTTCCTTTTTGTTGTTCTCGCTTTTCTGCCACAGGTTTGTGTCGCTGACAAACAAATGTCGTCTTTAAAGTATTTGTGCTGAAGCTGAATATTTTACGTTTTTATGTGGGTGCATTCATTGTTTATCTCCTCCCACGTATCCATCCATCCATGTTCATAGCACTGATCAGACTTGAGTTAGTTTTAACCTTATAATCTTTATGCCACGAGTGATCCCAACTGCAATAAATTAAAGTTATTAAAGCTTGAGATCATTACCTCAGATTGAGTATTTGAAGCAGCAGGAGCTTTAAGGGGAATCTTATTTAATCAGACATAGTGAAAGTAGTAGTTTTTATGTGGGTCGGTCATAAAGACCAGAGAAGCCACAGAGGAGCAGTTTACCTCCTGCTTTATGCTGCTGCCCCCTAGTGTCTGTGTGTATGTAATGCAACATACTGATAATTATGTCTTTAAATGTTCAGCACAAGATTGGAGGGAAGTGAACAAATGATGAAAAGAAGAAAATGAGACCAGATAACTAAAATTGACTGTTTAATTGTTGGTGAATAATTTTAAAAGAGAACAGAAAACCTGTCCACATCTGTGTCGTCAAACATCTGGAACTGTGTCCATCAGAGAAACGCTTGAAATGCACTTTAAAGGTAAAACTGATGTGAACAGTAAAGGTAGTTAAAAGTAGTAAAGTTATCCGATACTGTAAAATAAGTTGTCTTTGCGTGTTGTAGTGTAGTAAAATGTAACTTGTATTAACATTGAAAAGTAGTAAATTAAAGAAACTTTGTAATATCTTGTCATGTTTGTGTTTTTATTGAAGTCGCAGCATTTGTACATTTTCAAAATCTTTAATGTTACACATAAGAACTGTAAAAGTTCTTATGTGTAACAGTACATGTAACATATATGTAACAAAACTCAAAGTCATTATTTAAAGCAGGGGTCACCAACATGGTGCCCGCAGGCAATTGCATTGGTGTCAATTTGTTAGCAATAATATATTTTTTTTTTAAAAAGTTTATTATTAAATATTAGATCAGTGCTAGCTGGTCTCCATGGAAACTGTTGCCATAATCAGTGTCTTTACATAGATGAATATCATTAATTATTAATGAGAACATATAATTAAAGTTAAATTGAGGCAATTTGGTATTTCAGAAGTGTGTGTCAAACTGGTCGCCGTTCACATTAATCAGCACCCAAGAAGTAGCTCTCACTTTCAAAAAGGTTGGTGACGCCTGATTAAAGGGTACCAACTGATTTTTATTTTGCCTTACTGTTACAAGGTTGAATGCAAGTAAATGAGGGTGATGTTTAAAAGCTGATGTGCAAATAATGAGCTAAAAGCTTTTTCTTTTTTTTTTTTTATTGATATGCTGAACTGGTAGTTGGCCAGCCTAGGTAAGTTTGGCCACTTTGTACCGTAAACCTGCTCATCTATGCAAATATCAGCCAATCACACGACAGCAGTTCGATGCATTAAGGCATGTAGATGAGGTCAAAGTGACCTGCTGAAGTTCAAGTGTGAGAATATAGAACAAAGGAGATTCAAGAAACTTGGAATGCTGTGTGGTTGCTTGTGCCAGACATTTTTGCCTTCTAGCACCAACTGATCATCATTTAAACCAGGGGTCTCCAACTCCAGGCCTCGAGGGCCGGCGTCCTGCAGGTTTTCGATAACACCCTGGGTCAGCAAACCTGAATCAAAGGATTAGTTCATTAGCAGTGTGGTTTAAACATTGTCGCTGACCCCGTCCATCCCTTTATGACCACAGTGCACTCATCCTCTGATTGCTGCCTGCAGCAGGATAAAGCAGCATTTCACAAAACGTTTTAACATGATGAGTTCCCTGCACTCAAATGCCTCTCACACAAGGTTAACAACCTTATCTGATGCTTTTAAATGAAAGCAGAGTGAATTTCTTTTCATTACAGTTGCATATTTTATTAGAAAACATCAGTACAGGTAAACGGATTTTGTCAAAAATACACAGTATGTGGACATTCTGCCCTACACTTTAAAACACATCTTACAAAAGTAAATAAAATAACTGCCATGACGGTATTTTAATATACCATTAGTAATATGTCAGTATGGTACACTAATAAATTACTCACTGTTGACAAAATGTGTCATTTATAAATAGTTTGGAGCTGCAACCCAGCTGCTCAGACAGGACGTATGCATAGAAAGCAACTTCAATAGAAAAAAGCAGCACTGTGGCTGCTTCCTCGAACATTTCATCCCGTCTGGTATTTGAGCAACGTTGGTATGAATTCCTACAGTAACATCTAACAGAACTGAAAATGAACTTGTTCCCTGTAATGTCACCTTATTTTCAAAATAAATACTGTTAATGAACAAACTCATGAATCCATATTATGACAAAACTGCCACACTTTCAAAGATAAACCACCGAGAACGTGAAGGCTGGTAAAACCGGCCGAAACTGACCTACTGATCAATAATACGTGTGGACAACAAAGTGCTGTTGCATAACGGCTGCAGACACCCGGAGGTGACGTGACCAGCGGCTTTGGCGGTCACGCTTGAGCAGGTGAGGATGTTTTATGTATCATCTCAGTACTGTAAAGGCTCTAAGGCGTCTTTTAAAAAGAAAAAATTAAACTACAACAGTGCACGGAGCGGTTCACAACCACCATCTGTCGCATCGTTTCCTGAGCCACAGCTGCGCTCAGAGGAAACTCTTGAGACGAGACTAATTCTGCTCTCATGATTTTCACCAAAATCCACCAAACACTGACTGTTACTGAACTAAACGCCGTTTCTGCGTCTTCATCTTCTTTCGGCCAAACCGCCCCATCGATACTTCTTCCATTCCTGCCTGTTTCTACTGCTTGAAATCCTGACCTGACCACTTCATCGCACATTAATAGAAATGAGATTAAGTCATTTCTTTACTGAAGATTTGACCTACAGGATTAGTGTTTCAGCCATCCTCTCCCTCCATCATTAAGTCAAATCAAATGTCAGAGCTCACACTTTACATTTGTGGTAATACGGATTTGTCTCGCGTGCTGCATGGATCAACACCAGTGCATGACTGAAAGCTGCCTTTTCTTACATCCACAGTAATACTTTTCAGTAAAAATGATCTCTGTTCAGATTGTTGTTTTAGCAGTTTTATAAATAATCTCTGCAAACCAGTGGTTCTCAAACGTTTTATGGCATGCCCCCACTTCAGAAGCCAAAAAACACCCCGATCACCAACAAAGAAAAAGGTGGATTTTACTTGTACAAAGGTGCATATCATCAGTGCAACAGCATCAAACGTGTTCCTCCACCCAACAAAGAAAAAAAAACAAACCATAGTTTCACTTGAGTTTTTTTCACCATGTTGTCCACGCCACGCAGTTTGAGAACCACTCGTCTAAACTAGCATGTCGACTGTTCAGGTACGCTGAGCGAGCCTGCGTCGGTGTAAAGAGAAAGCAGTAAAATCACACAGAGGACGAATGCAAATTTTAAAATAGTGCTTTTTAGAGGAAAACGATCTCCGCGTTTTTGACACATTAGGAAACAAGCGTGTCTGCCTGCTCCATCACTGCCAAACGTTTAAACATAATCCAAGCTCAGACTGCGTTTTTAAAAACTCTCAGTGTTAGGCGTCTTCCATAGCAGTGGGATTGTTAGGGCCAAACACGGTCAAGGTTACAGTTTAAAATTTATTTGTAACAATATGGATGTACCCAGAGCTTTACTGAAAACACAGCAGCTCACACATGCACTGCAGACCTGAACGTCCTCAACATTAGCTGGCAGAGCTGCGCTGAGCTCTACCCGAGTTTGTGCTAAAGATGCTCGAGCAAATTCCTTCCCTCACATGATTTTGATGAGCGACGGAAGCAGATGCTGGTGCAGAGTGAAGGTAGGTACATCAGACTTGGATTGGGGGGAAGAGGAGGATGAAGAGTTTATGCTTCTGCCCCTTCGGGATCATCATTAGACTGCAAAGTAATGTACAAACCATTACTTTGTACTTAAAATGGATCAAATCCATCGTGGTTATTTTTCTCAGTGTTGTACAGAGACCTTAAAGTCCAGTGAGGCGATTTCTTTCCTTTTTTTTTTTTTTTTTTTTTAAAACCAAAAACTTTTTTTTTTTTTTTTTAATATTTTAAAAAAAAT
>VURO01022321.1:0-19145 GCA_015108175.1 Pelvicachromis taeniatus
TCTACTTTTTGGGGTGCATCTGTATTATGGAGTCACTTAACCTTGCCTTTTACACCTTTATTTAATTTTCATTATGTTGACGTGCATGTTGATTGTCCAGTTATTCAGTTGTCCCATTTTACTAAGGCTGTACTTAAAATTACTTTAATTACAGTAAAATGTGTATCTATCTCCTTCCCTGTAAAATACCTAGAAGCTGGGCGCTCCCAGAAAGTACAGTGTCCCTACTATGTGAGATCACGTTTTTCTATTAAGGTACCAGGAAATTCTTTGATTCCTATAAAAACCTAACTTGTTAAGCCATAATTCCACCTATCTTGAAGTATTTGTATCTAAATATAATTACATTATCATTTCAAATAAAATAGATTAAAATTCCATTTAATTACAAGGGAAGTGTGTCCTTAGGCGCTGGCTGTATTATAAAGTGTTACTATTGAATTTAATGTGTTGAACAAATCACCAAAAATATCATAAAGTAATATCTTTATCCCAGAATGTAATACTTGGAGGACCGGTGCTGCAAATTTACTTTATTTCAGATGTGCAAAAACTTTGTGGTCCACGGAGCAAAAAATGAGACAAAGCAGGTTTAAGTTTGTTACTGTGTTCAAGAATGTGTGTGGGACAGCACTGGCGGCTGTCCTCGTATTCAGAGTTAAGCCTTTATATATTAAATATAGTATAAATATATAAATATAACCTTTATCTATTTTAATCCACACTCTATTTTGTGGCGTACGGAGCACCTCTATTTCTGTCACTAAAGTCTAATAATCATTTTATTTTTTAAAAGCTTTACTTGATTTTCTTCCACCTTGCATGTTTTGGAGGAAGAACAAGGTGAGTAGTTATCACTGTCCTACACAAAGAATCAATTGTAAAAGATCCCATTCATTCAGTTGCATCCACACAAAGAACAATGTACAGTATTTTTACTCCTCTTGTAAAGTTACCTGCGTAGGAGAAAAACCACTTTGGCTGAAGGATGACTTTTGAACGCACCGCCGAACCCTGATATTCATCCGCCTTTTGGAATACAGCAAACATTGTTTTCTGTTCCTCTTTCTGCTCTGGTTTTCTCTTTTGCGTTGTTAACTGCCACTGAATCTAAAAACGGAAACTCTCCGGGGCTTTCTAAGTGTACAGTATCTCTCCTGGCCTGCAGCCATTTATTGTTGTTCAATTTAACCAACAGTAACAGAACAATAAATATATGTTTTTTATATATACTCTTTGTGCTCTGTGTCACTTTGTCTTGATTTAACTGTTTAGAAAAGGAAGGATTTCAGTCAGTTTTGCCAAAGTTTTTATTACGTTTTTTCTTCTTCTTCTTGGAAATCAGAATAGTTGTTTCCAGTCATTCTTGACCTGAATTGATACAGCCACATCAGCAAAACAAGAATCGCCCTCAAGCCCGAGGCTGATCATGAGCCTTTAAATTATTTACAGTGGCCATTCTAAAACTGGAAACATCATCTTTTTCTTTTTTTTTTGTACTCTGTAAAGAAGTCTGCAGTTTGTGTTTGAATTTGGGTTTTGTTACTTAAAAACCTCATTCAAAGTGGTTTAAAGAAATATGCACATTTCTTTTTAAACAAATTTCTGTTTATCCCAAATGCATGTATTGGTACTGTGGCTGCTTGCCTACATGATAGCTGTTAGAATAAGTTTAAACACCTCCTATTTTTTGCTTTTATTGTAATATGATAAATCAAGAGTGAAGGGGAAGGACAGACAGGAGGCTGAGCTCGAAGTTTCAGAGTTAAAGATGGTATAATTTACCAGGATAACTCAGGTCGAGCAGTTTGGAGACAAAGAGGCAAGGCTGAGATGGTTTGGACACATGCAGAGAAGGGATGGTGGATATATTGGAAGGATGCAGAAGTAGGCAGGAGGAAAAGTGGAAGACCTCAGAGTAGATTGATGGATGGAGTGAAGATTGTATTGACATGCAGGGGGTTAGTGTGACGGAGGAAGATGATCTGCTGTGGCGACCCCTGAAGGAAACGGCTGATAAGGAGTTGTATTTCTCTGCCAGTGTTCACCACCAGATGGCAGCATGCTAAAGAAAAACAGCATGAACCTGGTTTCAAATCTCTTTACTCACTGACTGTTTACTAGTGTGTACCACGTTCAAGCCACTGAAGCTGCGAAAAGGCGGAAATACCTGGAAGTACACGTATTTACATTACATAAATAAATTAAACTTTTTGAGCTTCACTTAAAAAAAAGACTTGTTTCGCTCACTGCACCTCTTTGGGCAAAAATAAATTTTGCAGTTCTTCATCAACACACAGCTCTGTGTTTATTCTGTGTTAGAGGACAATCATAAATGATGTGGGTGCTAAAATCAAAATGTAGCATTTCCGCCTGATTTTTGAGACACAGTTTTGGCTCATTTGAATCAAATTGAATGAGATCAAAGAGGTCAGTCTGGTGCTCAGAGGATCCTGCTGCCATGGCCTTTGACAGGCGGTTGGCCGTTCATTCACGTGAGCTATTTTTTTTTTTTTAGAAATGCGTTATAGCTATTATTTTATATGACATTAGCTGGAATTTACACAAATTCAAAAGTGGATTTTGCAATTTTTTTGCAAATAAATGGTCCTCGAGGTGATTGTGTGTACATTAAAAAGGATCTTTTATGCTTTTCTCTCTTTGTCACGTGTGTTCCAGTGATGGATGTCCATAATAAACGTGGGCATGAGCATATGCACAAGTAACTCACATAAGCTGGATGTCATGATTTCAAGCTGCTTAAACATAGTATTAGATTTTTTTTTTCTAATTGTGGCTCTCTATAATGTTGATTAGAACAGAGAGCCTTAATAATATCCCGTACTGTTAGACTCGTTTTTTTTTTACATGAAAAATATGTGTTGTTACACATTGTAACACATGTAAAACAAAACAAAAAAAAAAACATTTCAAAACAACACATGCTGTATCAAATCCTGCACATTTGTTATCTCAGAGCTGATGCAAAAAATTTCGCACCTTATGTGTTGTTTTTCACACACACAGCTCTGGGCAACTGCTGTGAGGGGAAGCCAATCAGAATAAAGCTTGCTCAAATCACTAAAATTCATTTTTTGGAGAGCAGACAGTAGATATATACCTGTGCCAAGGCCCAGTAATGAGTCTGAACTGTGAAGCATGGGACTCAAGGATTTGGGATTGAGTGAAGCATGTTCCCTTTAAAATGCAGACTTTGATCTTATTTCCTATTTCAAGTACTTTATATGAAAACTGTATGTTGTCAAGAGTATGCCCTCCTGAGATGAATGAACACAATTTCCAGCAAGAACTGTCTGTGTTAGTTTTCAGCTCAGTTATTAGCATTACTTTTATTTGTGTCTAATAATTTTTTAAAGACCAGGTGATGGTTTGTAATTACAATGTTGGGATTGTAAAAGTGGTGAAACATGTTTTGATCATAATGATTAATAAGTTTTTTTAAAAAATCATAGGAGCTGTGTCTTTTCACCATTTCACTCATTTAAACAGACTGCAGCATGTAGTGAGTGTACAAAGGCAGATGGCTGAAAATAGTTTAATTAGAATTATTTTGGGGGAAATGTGGACTTTACTGCACCACGCCAGCCTCCAGCACAGACAGTTATGCAATTTCACACTGAATCATTCCTAACAGCTCAAATCTCAGATGAATCAGGGTGGTGATGGTGGAGGAGGAGGTTTGTTCAGTAGACAGATTTTGATCATTTGAGGGGGGTCAGGAGTGTTTCCGTAGGCGTCAGATTTGTGGTTGCTGAGGGTGACTTCTAAAGTTTGAGTGTACCTGGCTCCCTCTCTCTCTTTCTTACACACACACACACACCTCCTCCCCGTGCGCGGGGTTGTGTAACAACAGTGTGTGCACGTAGACTAGGCAGGTCCTCCCCACTGCTGCTGTTGTGAAGCCTTGGAGGAGGAGGCGGTGGTCGCGTCTATCGAGCGGCCCGGAGGTAGAAGTTGCGTTGCAGGGGTGGGACTTTATTTGTGCAGTCGGTCGGAGGTTTATCTGTTGCTCTGGCTGCAGCTTTCTGCAGACCTCAGTGACGGAAACATACGGACTCCTTCGAGTTGAACATCAAACCCTCCTCCTCCTCTTCTTCTTCTCCCTCTTCTCCCTCCTCCGGTTGGCCGTGTCTGAACGCTTCCGGATACGCTGACCCAGCAGCAGCTCCTCCACCATCAGCACCTGCATCAGCGTGAACGTCGTCTCCCTCCCTCTTCCTCCCCGGGGTAGATAAACCCGACCGGCACCGCTGTCATCGGATGGAGAGAGCCGCCTGAAGAAGGGAGAGCGGTGGAGTTGGTCTACCCCCCACCTCCTCTTCCTCCTTCCTCCCCACTGCGCCAAAAGAAAACTCCCGGTAAGAAATGCGTGCTAACTCCGGCCGGCTGGCTCGGTCGACCCCCTGCCAGCAGCTCTGTGCGCTCCCGCTGCGAATAAACATGCAACCCAGACCCGGGACCTTGCTCAGTGAGGGGATTCATTTAAAGCGTGTGTGGCATTAGATGCGCTTGTGAATACATTCCAGCAGACGGGATGGCGGGATTTGCTTCGCTGATCTCTGTGTGTGTGTGTGTGTGTGTGTGTGTGTGTCTCCCTGCCTGGCTTTTTGATCCAAATATTGATTTTCGTTGCAAGTCGAACTGAAGTGGAGGCGCAGGGCACGTGAGAGTGGTTAGACGCTCACGGCTGCAGAGGTTAAAATGAATATGAAACGACGCTACGTGGAACGGGAGCTGTCCGTGCAGCACCACTTTTGCCCAACTCCATCTGAGCAAAATAACAAAAAAAAAAACTTGGTGCAGGTCTGAAGGGCAGCTGTGACGATGCTGTGGAAATATGGAGACGGCTAAAAGTTGCTTTAAGACAGACGAAGATTTAAACCAGGCGTAAAACCGTTGGCATCGTGGGAAAGTTCGGGATTCTTTGAAGTTTGACATTGTTGCAAAACTATCTTGCTCACTTTCATAGAGATGAATTAAAGGTATTAACCTAATATGTAACCTTTAGTTACTAGACTGACAGTTTGTTTTTAATTTTAATACGCTATAGCAGGGGTGTCAAACATAAGGCTCAGGGACTAGAATCGACTGCCCAGACTCCAATATGGCCCACTGGAAAATGTGAAGGAACAAGAATTATTGTAGTTTTGAATTTTCACATTAGTTTTTATTTTTTTCATTTTGACTTTAAATAAAAAAATTTAAAATCCAGAGTTTTCTTACATGAGTGTAGTTTTTATTTGGTAATATTTAGATTTACTTTAGTTTTTATTAGTTTAAGTGTTTTAATCTTTTTATTGTAATTGTATGGGGGCATATGTAAGAGGTAGGAGTCACGGTTTTGTAGGCATTCAGAGTCTCAATACAGCACCTCACACATACATCAATGACTCATTATGTAAGCTAAGGATTTTTTAAATTTTCTTTTAGTTTGTTTTTCAAATTCACAAGATCATTTTCAGTTTGTTTTAATTTTTTCAAGTCCAGCTTTTAGTTAACTACAATAACCTCTGAAGGAACACATAGATTTTGGACTTCTAATTGTACTTTCTATCATATTAGCTTTTCCTATTAAGAAAGATCTTCCCCATGGTCACTCATATTGCACTAAAGCAACTAAGTGTTAGATAAACATTTAAATGACAGAAAAAGTCCTGTTTGTTTTTGCTATTTTTTATGAAAATGTTTATTTTTTTAATGACTTTCATAAATGATTCTCCTCGTGCTAAGCTGCCAAGCGTTAGCTGATAACCTAGCATTGTACCATCTCATGCTAATAGTCACTTTTGGCTCAAAAAACAATGACATGGTTTCAGTTTTAGCTGTTGCTAAGACTTTATACGAAGACTTTACAAACCATTGGTTGATGACGTAATGGCCATGTCCATCTTTTATATACAGTGTATGCAAATAATTGTCTTGTAGTGTAGGATAGAAATATGAAAGAATTGCTGTACTGTGCTCATATAATTCACCACCTCTGTTTGTGGCAAATGATAAAAATTAGGGTTCAGCCAAAGCTCGTGAATTAAATCTTTAATTAGTGTTTTTAAAAGGGGCAAACAAGCTGAGATTGTGAATGATATGGAACAAGAGGATGACATTAATTCTGTGATTTTTAGCAGCACTCTTGGTTAGTTCTTTAACATTTCAGGTTTTCCTCCAAATGTTTTTTTAAAATTATTATTATGAAAAATCAGATAGTGTAGTTTAAATGAAACATGATCTCATCACTTGTTTAAAGTGCGAGCAGCTCAAACATTACCTATCCTGACTGTAATGGTAGGTAACAGATACACACTAAAGGCTGGGAAACAATGTCAGGATCTTACAGAGAGGAAAGATTATGCAAGTTGAGCTTTTAATTTGAATATTTTCCACCATAACCCTATTAAATGATCTAGATAATTATGCCTTAAAGATAATAATTTAGTTAATGCTCCTTCCTGCTCTGTCTGAGATGGAGCTTGGTATTTTCTGCAGCGATATTTGTGACTTTAGGGACTTCGCTTTTACTCCTAAGTCAAGAGGACTGTTTGTACCGACTCACTGAGAACCTTGTTGTATCAGTCAAAAGATGTGTAGGAGCAGACTCTGTACTTCAGGGCTGTTTTTTTTAGTAAAGATGAAGTGAATTTAAAATATAAAGAGGATTTAAAAATACCTTTTTTTAAAACTTTTATTTTGACATTTGAAATGAGGGGATTCATCTTGTTACTCTGAGTTCGTCCATGAGTGTTTTCCGGCACTTACCTAATCGTGCCGGAGGTCTGTGTGACGCGACGTGGGTGTCACTGGGAGTTTTGCCCCTATACTGAGTTGAAATACGAGCTCCTCAGAATTCCTCCACCAGCACTCGCCATCATCTCAGCCATTTGTTTAACACCTACTCCTCTTTCTCCCTTTCTGTCATGGGCTTTCCCTGTCTCTCTCACACACACACACACACACACTCTCTTTCAGCTTTAACACACTCTCTTTCCCTCCCGTGTCCCTGTTGAACTTCTCGGGAAAAAAGTGTTACAGTATTACATTAAGAAAACTGAGTGCACTCAGACGAGCACCGGCTCTGCGAGGCTACCGTAACACCTGAGGCCCACAGCCATTATCAAAGTGGTATTTCTTAACAACAAGGACTGGGTTTCCCTTAATGTATCACAGCTAATATTTTCAGACCAGACCGTGTAATGGATTGCCTCGTCTTTTATGGCGAATGCCTGTGGTCAGAGCAGTTTTGCTGCCAAATGTAGCTAGAGCTTACCTCTCCCAGAGATGCCTCAAAAGGCAGCAGGCTGCAGAGAGAATCATAAAGTGTCCCGCGATGAATCACATTTAGGAGACTTCAGCTCTAAGAAGCTAGCAGGCTTTGGGCAGTGTTGACACTGTATAAAAGTGGCTGCTTAACGTCCCTGTTATCTTGAAGCAATACAACCTTGATGCTAATAAACAGGAAGTCCAGCATTGGGCTGCTCAGGCTTAGATTTAGGTTTAAAGCTAAAGGTGTTCAAAGTAAGCACGTACCTACTTCTGCCCAAATAATTTTGCACTTGTGTGCAGTTTCTTAAGAGTTAATAAATCTGTGCTCAAAGCCTTTAACCTCTTTGGAGAATTTAGTCTTCCACCCACTTTCACATTACTGAAATGGAGCGAACCTTTATCCGACATTAGGGCAGGTCCAGCAGACACTTTCCCAGCACTAAGTGCTTTCCCTGTCCTTATTAGTCAAATTGTGAAGTGGTTAATCTCATAAGTAGTAGGTATAATTAATTACAGGGACAGAGAGCAAAACATCACACATAAGCACATTAGCTTTTCTGTTTTAATCTGAGGGCAGCAGGTTTGATTACAAAACTGATGAAAAACTGTTGGCATGGAAAAACTCATTTCAGGTGCAGGAATAAATGGAAACAGTCAGCAAATTCTTACAGGCTATAATTTTAAGGACCGTGTTTATGCTGTGATGCGTCCATGATTGAGCTGATTCTGTAATAACAGCATGTTCTGGCATCCTGTAACAGAAGGCAGAAATCTAACAAACGTTATTCCATCATTACCTCAACCAAACAAGAGTTGTGCTTCTGTTTATCCACTCTGTACTGTATATCAGCCTTTGACTGCAGGATTTTTCTACATCACAAAACACCCACAACTTTTTTTCCTCTCTGGCAAAGAATGAGAGAAAATATTTAACCTCCAAATTTCTGGGGACAAATCAAATTCCGGTTGTGAGAATTGTTTAAGCAGCTCTCCGCTGGGTAATTGCATTAGACGGAAAGCAAACAGCTCTCTGCCTGCGAAAATACTTTTCCCCCATCAAGTCTACTTTGGATTAAAATTGATTTGCAGACATCTTGATACTCTCTCATTCTGTCACCGGGACGTCATGGCACACAGCATACTCATACGACAGGTTGCCAGTCCATCTCAAGCCCAGCACAGAAGGGACATCTATCAATCCATGCTCAAATTTTCACATATGGTGAATTTAGAATTGCCAAATAACCCAACATGATTGACTTTGGATTGTTGGAAGGCGTCTGAGTACCTGGAGAGAATACATGCAAGTAAACTGTTAGTAGTTCTTGCTGCAGGGTCTGTTAGAGTGAGCCCCAAGTTTGCACCTGAAGCACAACAATGACCACTGTCACCAGTTACAGTCCAAGACAATGGACTTTGAATAGACAGAAAAAAGGGCATGTCTAGAAGGGGGGCATGGGGTGACACCAGCCCCATGTAAGATATGACTGACTTCCTGGTGCCACCTAACAAAAGTCATTGGACTAGAGAAACATTTAATCAACAACACCACTGGACAAGAGTACTTGAACTAGTACTACGCAGCTTTCTGATTTCACTCTACTACATGTATATTCTGAATGTAATTATTGCACTTCATACACCATACTATTTATTTTAATTATAGCAATAATTAGTTATCATGTTGCATATTAATTGCATTAATATTGATCAAGCTACTGAGCAAAAATGTGTGTAATTAAAATCATGAACAACTATTACATTAAAGCTGTATACTTCAATTATATTTATAATCCAACCCAGTAATACAGGCATGTCTACATCGTTGGCCACATATAGTCTACGTAGATCTTATGTGGATTGGTCCAGTGAAACTATATGAGAAATATGTAAAAATACAGAAAACGTAAATATAAAGATTTTGTTAATTTATTTTGGACTCACAACCTGCAGAAAAATAGGAACTTTCCTGTCAATTGTTTATCTATTAGCTAATTACTTTGATGTAGTATAAATGGTAATATGTGTGGGCAGTCTTTATCAATAGGGAAAGCTGTACAAAGTATGAAAGTACAATTAGAAGTTCAAAATCTATGCAGTCCTTCACACTTTCTAAAAATGTTCAATGGGCCGGATTGGAGTCTTTGCAGGGCCTATTCTGGCCCCCGGGCCTTATGTTTGACGTACTTCCAGTAATATGCATACGATTCTGAAGCTTAATTACACATGAATACATTGGGTTTGGGTATGCTATTTTGGAAAAAAAGCTTGTGAGTATCCCTCACAAGATCAAGTTTAAATTGTTATGCAGCTCTAGTTTTCTCATACTAAATCTGCAATACGAAGATCATGACCATCTGTGCTTTTGTATTTTTAAAGTTTTGAGTTTGGGGTTTTGTTCTTTAAACTGAGTGATGGAGCTGACTGACTCCAACACGAGTCTTCTTGCCTCCGCTGGTACCAGCCAACGCTGACATTTTAAAAAGTGTCGCCGGCCACTTTACTTTACTGTGCTGTTTAAACCAGAAAGTCAAAGTGCAGCCGGCTTGGAAGCAGACTGACGAGAGGGGGCAGGACAGAAAGAACTGAATGGACAAATATTACTTTGCTGACTCCTCACAGGCCGCTGCGTTGGGTTACATCACACTGTTTCACAGAAAACAGCAGGGAGGCAGTTAATTTGATTATGAGCCACTGGGCAAGATTAAAAGCAGAATTGATCGATTATTTATTGGGAGAGCCAGGGAGTGAGAGAGTACCAGAGAGTCTGACAGGCCTGTGATCCCCTCCCCCTTCTTCTTTTATCCCTTCCCATGCTCATCTATTTCCTATTGCTTTCTCAAAACAGACATTCATTCATTATGTTGAAGCATCACCTCTTCTGTTATCTCATTGCTTTACCCGGTTATCTTACTTCACTGTTTATCTATCCTCTCTTCTTTTTTTGTATTCACCTGTGTGTGTTCCTGTGTTGGAGAGGGAGACCATAAATCCATGTTCTTATTGATCTCGCCTGTTTTAATCTGCCGCTGAGAGAAGGCATCATTTCCTTTCTTCTTCATTGTTTGCAGCAGCAGCAGCACAGCTGTGCCACGGTTATATCCAGTGTGTGTAATCGTCACCTCTGTGAGCAGGTGTGTTATTTCTTTGTGTCTGAGCTGAATTTGCGGGTCAGATGCAGATATAGAAGAGGCTGCCTGGTTTGTATGCAGCAGCCACAGTGTGTGTTTCTGGCTTTAGATCACACTGCAAAGAAACCAAAATAACAAAGTTTAAAGTATGAGCACTCTTTTGGAAATGATTCATATGTATTCATACCTATTTTTCTTATTGTAGGTAATCTTCACCATATCAGTTTATGTATGTTTTACAGTTTCTAGGGTGTGCTATTATTATTTTTTTCTCTTCTGAGGACTGTAATTGTGTGTTTTTCAGGTCCTAAAAAAATTTAAATCACAAACTACATTGTGATTTTTGTTACGACGGGACATGCCGGTGTATTCATGGAACGGACGCAAAAGCAGACACGGGGAAGCGAACTGAGACAGTGTTTACAGAAAAAATATGTAAAGTGTAATATACAATCGGGTAAAAAAATAAAAAGGAAATAAAATATGTAAATAAATAGCATATACAGTTTGGGGTATGGCTTTTGGGAAGAAACTGTTCTTGAGTCTGTGGGTCTTTGTGCTGATGCACCTGTAGCGCTTTCCTGAGGGAAGCAGGTTGAACAAGCTAAAACCAGGGTGGGAGCTGTCTTTGATGATGTCTGTTGCTCTGTTGAGGCAGCAGGAGGAATAAATGTTCATCGGGAAGGGGAGAGGGCAGCCGACATCTTAAAAGTAGAGATGTAAAAAAGTAGAGGGTGTCTGTATCCCGAAGCCAACCTGAATCTAGTTCCACAGAAGAGGGGCCTGAAAACTATAGGCTCTGCCTCACATTCTACTTTTAAATACTCTTCAAACCACAATTAAGCCTGCAGTCTGATAGTGAAGTGCTCTAATGGGGTGATACAGCACTGTAAGGTCGTTAAGATAAGATGGCGTCTGATTATTCAAGACCTTGTATGTGCTGAGAAGAATTTTTAATTTGAATCTGGATTTAACAGGGAGCCAATGAAGGGAAGCCAGTACAGGAGAAATATGCTCTCGCTTTCCAGTCCCTGTCAGGACTCTTGCTGCAGCATTTTGGATCAACTGAAGTCTTTTCAGGGAGTTTCTAGGACATCCTGATAATAACGAATTACAGTAGTCCAGCCTACAAGTAATAAATACATAAACTAATTTTTGAGACAAGATGTTTCTAATTTTGGAGATATTGCACAGATGGAAGAAAGTAATCCTACATATTTGTTTAATTTTTGCACTGAAGGACATATCCTGGTCAAAAATGACCAAGATTCCTCACAGTGTTACTGGAAGCCAAGGTAATACCATCCACAGTAAACACCTGGAGAGATACCATACTTCTAGGACTTTTAGGACAGAGAACAATAACCTCATTTTAAGTGAATTTAAAAGCTGAAAATTAGAGGTCATCCAGGTCTTTGTGTCTTTAAGACATTCCTTCAGTTTAACTAATTGGTGTGTGTTGCCATAATTGATAAATAAAGTTGGGTGTCATCTGCATAGCAGTGAAAATATATCTGTGAAGCTCCATAATTAACCGTAGTGTGTGAAGAGGACTCTCCATTTATTTAAACAAACTACAAACAATCAAGTTATGATACAAACCACTGCGCTGAAACCTGACAAAGTCTTCAGATAACTACTGCCAGCGTGAAGGCCTGTGGTATGTAACCGATTAATAGAAATAGGTTGATCAAATTTAAGACTGAAGCATTAATTAATGGTAGTGGACTTCTTTGAGCAGTCTTGTAGGAATGGAGTCTAAAAGATGGTTTTGATGATGTAATGTAATTACTGAAGTTAACTCAGAAAGATCAATCAGAGAAAAGAATTCACCTGGCACTGAATTTTCTTCAATGCCAGATGCCAACACAGTGCAGAGCAGCTGCCCGAATGCTGCTCCCGCAGGCGTCCATTATCTTGTCAATAATTTTACATCTCCACTGTGTACGACTCTGGATACTGAAACTCCACTGAAAAAGAAAGCCTCAAATCAGAAGAAGTTGACTCCCTGGTGTAACTCTCACATGTGCACCTTCAAGTAGATAACTCGTAAACTACAGCGGAAATAGCATCTCACCAACTTAGAAGGTCATCATTTAGCCTGGTGTGCGGCTTTATAAAAAAAGCTCTTAATCACTGATTGGGGAAAATAAGAACAACCCTGTGTTTTTCTTAATAACTGTAACCAGGCTGAGAAAAAGCTGTTATTCTCCTTTAAGTTGCAATCACATACAACCTAAGCAATAATACGTGGGCGACAACACCATGTGCACACAAATGATCTTGTCACAAATGATAAGGGTCCAGTCAGGACTGCAGTCTTAGTGCCTGGAGGAAAATCAAATCTTCACTCTTTTCTAACAAATCCAAACACTGTGAGATATGAAGCCATTGTTATAGTGACCCTCATGCATTATGCTTAAGTCCCAACTTCTGGTTGTTTAAATTCTTCTCGTTACAACCTCATTACTTTTTTGGTAAATTATAATTCGCAACTTTTCACGAGCACTGTTCCATCGCGTTAGAACGCATCTCGTGCTGCTTAACAATCATGTTTTTGCAAGCTGACATTATGACAAGATACCCATTCGGTGCCTTTTGTAGTAATTAAAGTCCTCTCAGCAGAGCAGAGCAGCTGAGCTCTGTGTGCAGTGAAGAAAGAGAATATGGTTTTTGGCTGTTTGAGAAAAGTTATGAGTTTGCAAAATCTCTGCAGCAGTGGTGAAATAAATCTTAACAAGTGGGAGAATCGAGATTATGCGGGCATGAAGATGACACATTGGTGGGAAAGCTGTAATGCAGACTTTCACCTTTTCCTTCACAGCTATGTGCTAATAAGCTGTCAGCTCAAATCGAAAAGAGGAAACAGCAGCACATCTGATAACGAGAAGAAGACATCACGGTTTAGGCTGCAATTTTGAAATATGCTGCCATCTCTTCTTCTGTTTTGCCCTTTCTAGCTACTCAGCTTTATCGCATAGATTCCTTCCTCATCAGACCCTCTTCCTTGATTTTATGTACTGGAACAGAGACAAGGAAACCGGGAATGGGTGGTTTTAAAAGCAATAAATGTCGCAAGCCAAAATATATTCTCTTCTGTTGAGGATGATGCATGCGAATTCCACCTTTGAGCTGAAGACTGCTTCTGTGGTAGGCACGTATCAATGAATGCGCAGGGTGCAGATGATTTCTTTCATGCTTTTTAGGACATGGGTTCAAACCTACCTTCCAGCAAGATATAGTATCAGACATATAGTTGCACAGTGTGCTGTAGCTCTCTGTGGTCCTCCTTGTGATCTATTGCTACTCGTAACTCAGTCTTCTCTGTGCACATCTGAGGAAGCACAATTCAAAGACTTGAACTACCAAGTGACTTGATGCAGGAACATTTGGTGATCAGTGCTATACTATTTGTGTTGTACTTATTGCAGAAATGCATTGACTCAGTTTCCCAGACATGGATTAAACCTGATCCTAGATCCTAAACTTAAAAAAACCCTCTTTTTTTTCTTTTAGCATCCATCCATCCATCCATCCATCCATCCATCCATCCATCCATCCATCCATCCATCCATCCATCCATCCACACATTTAATTTTCTCCATTTATCTGGAGCCAAGTTGCAGGGAAGCAGCCCAAGCAAGATGTCCATCTCCCCAGCTATCCCCTCCAGCTTAATCTCTCCAGCATATCCTGGGTCTACTACAGGGATTCCTCCTGGTGGGGCATGCTTCAAACACCTCACTCAGGAGGCATCCTTGTCAGATGCCCAAACCACCTCAGCTGGATCCTTTTCGATGTGGAGGAGCAGCGACTCTCCTCTGAGCCCCTCTCAGATGACTGAACTCCTCACCCTATCTCTAAGGCAGAGGCCAGCCAATCTTTGAAGAAAGCTCATTTCCACTACTTGTATCTGCAGTCTCATTCTTTCAGTCACTACCAAGAGCTTATAATACCACAATAGGGTGAAGTGATGGGAATGAAAAAAAGCAACTCAAAGTTTGAGGCCGTGGTCCTCAGTTAGAAAAGCACGGAGTGCCTAGTCTGGGGTCAGGGACAAGTATTTTACAGTGTTCATGAGTGAGGATAGAGATGAGCGGGAGATTGACAGACGGATTGGGGTCCTGGATGCAGGGATGCAGACACTGCATCTGTTTGTTGTGGTGAAGAGAGACATGAGCGGAAAGCTCAGGGGGACTTGAGTTTGGAAGGTTTTTCTCTAGTTTCTGCTACTGTGCTCTCTTGTTGTTTAACTTTTGAATCATTTCACATTCACATTGCTGAGTAGCTATCCCCAGTCTGGGTACTTGTATAGTAAGGATATTACTTACCTTAGGGTAGTGAGGAAAGACTACTGAGTGTATGAAGAACCAACCTTGAGCTAATTGTGTTGGATGATAATTTGACTTTTTTCCTGTGAACGTATGTCACAGAAATGCAATGAGTATGTTTTGTAGTCTGTTTCTGTTCCCAGGAAGCTGGACATCATTGTTGGTATTCTGCCGCCTGAAGCCCACCGAGGCAATGGAACGCCAATGCTGCTTTATTGTTATTTACTAAATCTGTCTGAGACCGTGTCTTGCTCTCGCTCTTATTCCCTTCCGCCCTCTCTGATCCTCTTCTTCCTCTTTTATGCTGCTTCTGGACCTCCTCTACACTCACACGTTACCTTAATCCAAGCTGAGCTGATCTGAATCATGCTGGGACCTGATAGGGAGGTGGTGCCTGGAGCTTCCTTCTCAGCCAGAGATTCTCTGTGCTTTGCTAATGGCACATCAGCAGCTGTCAGTGGACCCTGCACTGCGTCAGCCAGCATGACTGTGGTCTGCAAAGTGCTCAGCAGAACTGACACACCGACACACACACACACACACACACACACCCTGCAGCCCCACCCCCTCCAGCCTTTTTTCTATATCATTAGTGTAATGCTCCCATTTCCCCAATGCTGCTCAGATATGGGGGAGATTCCAACAAACTCGGAAGGAGGAGGGGGGAGGAATGAGTCACGCACCAGTGACAATGTTGGGTTTTTTTTTTTTTCAGTTTGCAGAGGAAGAGAGGAGTGCAAGAAAATGTTGTTTTGTCCTTTGACAACAACCCCTACTGCTATTTAAAGGAAAAACAAAAGCATTTAAATGTAAAGTAATTTTTATTCTTAACTGGACAAAGGATTTTTCCTCCTGCCTGGCAGCTCCGGGTGGGAGGAAAATTGGAAGAACTCAGAGAAGATTCATGGACGTAGTGACAGCGGACATGTAGAGGGTTGGCATGACAGAAAATCATGGCTAAATTGTGCAGCAGAAAGCAGACGAACAAGAAGAGTTAAAGAAACTTCCCTGTGTGCACATACAGTCAAAGTGCAATAACATTCAGAAGTCTGAGGACTGAGGTTTCTGGATTTCATATGAAAAGAAAATCAGCACACGGTGTTTATTTTTTGAAATTCCCACGTTTCACACAACTGCAGAAGTCACAGATTTATGTCTCATAGTTCAAGCAAATATTATTACTGCAAATATTAATATATATGTGAACATTTTTATACGGTGGTTTTCATGTGTTGTAAGAGGAGTGTCGAGTGCTATAATTTCAGGGAGCATTGGTTAAGGTTCTTCAAACCTGATAACAAGTTAAAAAAAAGAATTATCAGACCCCTGCAGACTACCGTCTTCTCTCCTTGAGGCTTGCGACTTAAAGCTAACCGCTACTAGCACAAGATGTCCCACACTCCAACCAAACTGTAACCACATCATTTCATTTTCCTTCAGCTCAACAGAAAATGAGCCCCTTTTATCTTTTTTTTGTTATTGTGTTATGTATTTTGAAATGACAGTGGATGTCAAGAGTTATTACAGATAAATAGTGTAGTTTGTCTAGTGGCAAAAATCAGATTTATGCAACCACATTTGCTCAACTGTTGTTGCCAGCACGGTAAAAAGGTTATTTAAGTTACAGTTTGCAAAAATCATATTAGATGTACTTGAAAAAAAAAAAAAGCCACTTATTGATTGGTTGGGTTCTTGCAGGCCGGCTGCAGCACCATGTCCTCGGCTCAGAGTGGAGATATATCAGGCTACCATCTGAGTGGTGAGTAATTAACACAGGACGCCTGCCTGTTTCCACTTGTTTCTATACTTACTTTGTTTCTGCATGAATACCTTTGTGTGGATTAGTGTTTGACAACCACACTGTTATATTTGCACAAACATCATCTCACATGGAGGAAGTGAAGTTAGTTTACACTGTTGTGTAACTGGCTTGTCACATGTAGAGATAAAGCTGGCAAAGTCCAGAAGAAGTAGTTTCAATTAAATTTTTAGGAGTCCTGCTCAGTGCAGGCTTCCAATCCCTTTATACAATGAAATGCACAAGATGCTCGAGCATTTAATTCTAGCATTAAAACCAGCATTTCATTTTTCTGTGACATTTTTGTTAGATTTGGTTCCCAACCATCTGATTTACATAAAACTTTATGTTCTCCGATTGACTCCCAAAGCGACCACATGGCGTTAAATGACAACACCTGTTACAGCGGGTGACTGTGCTCAGTCAATGTGAGCTGTTTGAGATTCTTACTGGTGTTCTCCAGCCTGTTTCACATTGATCAAATTACTTTTCGTAACTACAGATGAAACTGAAGTTTATAAGGACTTCTTTAAGCATTTGTTTTGTGTATCTGTTTTAGTGGTGCGTAACCCACCGGGCTGGGAGGTTGGGATCTACTTGGTGGGCTTTTTCATACTGCTGGGCCTGGCTGGGCTTAATATCTGGAAGCTGTGGAAATCTGGAACCTTTCCGGCGCCGTCTCCTTTCCCCAATTTTGATTATCGATATCTGCAAGAAAAATATGGAACCTCCTTCTCGGAAGTCAGACAAAAGGTACCTGTACAATAATAAAAACTAAAAAAAATACCTGCACACGCTTTGGTGTCGATTACAAGTAGGAATCAGATTTTTTGAGATTGGTTATATGAAAGTCAGTTTCCATTCCAAGTACATTCTACAGTGATTATTTAAGATAAATTATTTATCTTGGCAAAACTAAGAATAATACACGAATAATATTAGTTTTTAATGAATAATAACATATATCTGTGTTACATCTTTTTGCAGTCGTTTCTTAGAATTATAGTGTAAATCTGTGCAAATGAATACAATTTGAACTCATTTGCCCAATCTCAGCCTACTTTTTACTTTCTTTAACTTTACCTTATTTTTTTTATTTTCTTTGTTTTTTTATCAGGTCTTTTTTTTTTTTTTTAACCAGGACCACTACTAAGTATCTAGCTAGCTAGAAGTGTATTAGATAGCTAACTAGCTATATAGCTATCTCTCTAGCTAACTATCAAATAAACTTTGTTCTTCTGTAGCAGCTGATGTCAACAAAGCTTACGTCCAATACGGGTTTGTTTGTTTTTCTTCAACGCTCAGTTTTTTGGAAAAACTAATATATTTAACAGTGACATGGATATAATTTGTCAAGATGCATATTCAACAATCAGCATACAAACAGAAGTGCATTAAAGTTGCTAAACAGTGAGCCATTCCTCTCAGGACTTGGTAGAGACCAATAACAGAGCTAAAAGACCAAAACAGATGAATTATTAGAAGTACCGTAATTTCCGGACTATAAGTCGCTACTTTTTGCACAAGCTTTGAACCCTGCGGCTTATTGTCCGGTGCGGCTTTTCTAAGGCTTTTTCATGATTTTTGTGACACCCTAAGAGGATTTGTTTTGGTTTGTTCCGCCATTTTGCCTGGCGGAAAGGCATGTGATCAGACCGCGGGGCTCGGATGTCTCGGCGCGTCGCAGGGTGTGGGTTTTCACCGGGCGGTGTCCCATAATAAAAAGAATGTGTTCCAAAACAGTCATCTCTTTCCTGACAATCCCCTTTGTGTATATTCTCTTACATATGGTAATTAAACATTAAAACACCTGCTGCTTTTAGTCTGGTGCAGCTAATGTATGAACAAAATAGTATTTTTTCATAATTTCAAGTTGTGCGGCTAATATTCAGGTGTGCTTTGTAGTCCGGAAAATACGGTAATACAAGTAAAGCCGCTCCCTAAATACATCCTTTGCTGACAAGTTCATGTTATCAACTTAAAAGTTGCCATCAGCTGCTTCCATGTCCTGTTTCTCAAGTGAAAAAATCCCCGAAGTGTTAAAATGTTGTTTTTTTCCCTTTTTTTAATCCCCTACTCAAAGAGAGTGGCAGCCAACAACCACCGGCGAACCTCTACCACATCCAGTCGTAAGCCCAGCCTGGCCCTTGGCGACACCCCAGATGGCTTCAGGGACCTGGGGCATTTGGAGCTAATGAGTAGAGAGTTGGACCCGACAGGCATAGCTCAGCTCAACCGATCCATCTCTACCGACTCACTCAGCTCAATCTCCTCTATTGCCAACAACTTCGGTAATGACTTCACTGTTGGCCAGCTGGAGGTGACCCTGGAGTTTGAACCATCCAGGCACCCGGGCCAGGGGATGGGATTGCTCCACATCAGCTTGCATCAGGGCAAAGACCTGCTGGAGAAGGAGGAAGGCGACTTCCCTGGCTGCTTCATCAGAGTCTCACTCGGGCCAGAGGAGATTAATGTGGGAGTGACAAGGGTAAGGAAACCTGTCTTCTTGTATTTTCATACTACGGGAGACCTCATGTAATCTGTGTGATAGAAGGATAAAGCTATAGAATTTCTTATGCTTAAATAAATGAATACAAAATGTAGGTT
>VURO01022323.1:0-14867 GCA_015108175.1 Pelvicachromis taeniatus
AATTAACTACACAATATTGTTGCTGTTCATCTGAGGGTGTATTTTTCATCTTTTAAAGGCTGCTTCAGAGCAGATCATTTATTCATTTAAATGGTGTCCTGGTCTAATAATTGAAAAAGGCTGTACATTTTTCTTCACTGTATAAAAGTATCTTCGAGTAACAGGATTAAACGTTACTCATATTTCCTGCTGTTAAAGCCTGAAGGTGAGTTTGACAACAGGTTTGAAAGCGAGGGGGAAACTCAGCTCGTTGATGTCATGTCTTGGTGTTTTGGAGATGGTTTTGGTTCAGGTTATGGCGTCGTTTATGAGTGTTCTCAGAGTTATCACGCCATCATTCATGCCTGCTCTCCCTCATCGGTCAGACATGTTTATCACTGTGCAGTCATTGTTGTCATTCACTGTTGAGATGTCAAACTTTTTCATGTTTATTTCTGTTTTTGTTGACACTGCCGCTGCATGAAGTAATGATTCCCCTGTTTTGTTTTTCTTTTCTCATCCTTTTATTTATTTTCACCAAATGGACCCTGCCCTCCTCTTTATGCTTTCTTCTACATTTTATCCCCCCCCCCCCTCCACCCCTTTTTATTTTCTTTTTGTTGTAATTTTTGTTTTGACGACAGCAAGTTGGAATAGATCAGGGTGACATCCCAGATCTCTCACAGGTCAGTGTACATCTCACCGTCCACCTCTGTAATTCCAACCTTCTCCCCCTTTCCCCTCACAGTCTCTCTCCTGCAGCACTACTTGTTATCTCACTGCGCTCTCTGTGCTTTTATCCACTGACTCACACTTTATTTCACCCCTGCCTATGCCTGTTTTTCCCTCCTGACCAGTTGTTTACTTCCTTTTCACTTTCCACCCTACTCCTTTTTTTTTTTTTTAAAAAAAAAAAAAAAAAACATCTAACCTGAATTTACTGTTTGAATCCAGGCAGCTCCTCTCTGGTATAATTGATTTTGCTTTCCTGCATTTCCTTTCACTTCTAAATGCTCGTTACAGATCCAAAAAACAGGCTGAGCTGTGTTAAAGTTGCCCTGCTTAAGCGCTCGGCGCCATCGGCAGGCCCGACGCCGATTTAAAAAAAACCACGAACAATGAGCTTTGGACCTTGAATCAATAAAATTAAAGCTAATTGCAAAAATGAAGGGCTTGAAAAACAGGACAGCAATAGCACTTTATAATTGTCAAGAATACATTTTCCTTTTTGTTTGTGAGTTCAGTAGAATCACTTGAAGCGTCGTTCTTATCCTCCCCGTGGTTTATTGTTGAACATCAAGGACATTGTTTTCTTTGTTAGGCTGCTACCCATAAACAGACATTTGTTAGATTGCTACCCGTAAACACACATTATAATTCACTTCAATACCGTTAATGACCCATTTCTGTTTGTTTGTGTGTTTGTTTGGCTTCTTTGTAGTTATAAATGTGTTAAAAAATAGAAGGCCTGTCCCTGGATTCAGTGGAGTGAAATTGATCACCAAGAGGGCTGCAGCTAATGATTGCTTTACCAATCCATCTGTTGGTTGTCTTAATTAATCTGTGTAAAATACTGCAGCAAGTGGCATCGTTAATTGCTTCATTAAGTTGGTCAAACAGCAAAATCTAAACAGAAAAATCAAGAATATTGGGTTTTGTTGGAATAATATTCAACAGGAAAAAGGCACAAATCCCCACATTAGAGAAGCGGAAACTATTAGGCTGTGTACTATAGAACATTGTTTTTGAGAAATAATGAAGCTACTAATTGTTTTTCAAAATGATAGCAACAGTACGATTATCTGGTTGCTTCAGATTCTAAATGGTGATGATTTGCTGCTGGTCTGTGTGATAGAGCATTATTAAAGACCTCCTGCAGGGGCAGACCTCCTGCAGGGGCAGACATCTGCTGCGACTGTAGAGAATATAAATGATGGATGTAGCTTCTGGATCTGAAAAATTAAGAGCCTTAAGCTAGCATTGTTTTTAATGTCCAACAGGGGGCGATAGGTGTGATTGCAAAAGCTACTTCTGGCCATATAGAAGTATGTGGGAAAACAGCTTTCTCATTTGATATCTGTAATAATTTTCCTGATGACTTTCTGGGCTCAGGCACTCATTTTAGATCACACTGAGCACAGTTTCATGATATTTAGTTTGAAAGTGCCACAATAGTGATGGAGAAGTTTGCCATCTTGAAGAATCAGACTCACTACTTGGAGAAGGAGAACAGGTAAGACGGATAAGACACCCTGCAGGAGAGAACGGACGTTAATAGCGTGCTGTAGAAGCATACAAAGGTAGTGAAGAGTGAGGGGGAAAGTGCCAAGTGCATTATTGGAGGTGCCAAGTAGCCTTAGCCTATGGCTGTGTTTTGGCACACTATAGGAAATGATGGACAGCATATGTTGCCCGATGGAGGCAGAATGAACCAAAACCATATGAATCTCAACCCAGTAAACTCCTGCACCACATAAACCACACACATTCAAAGGGAAGAGGGTGTGAAACTTTGTGAAAAGCATTCGATAGGGGTCCCCAAGTTAGAGAAGCTAACTATTCTCTGATGACAGCCATACTGAAACGAGTTGTTGAGGATATATTGACCCGTCAGCAATCCCATCTGCTTGCCTCTGTTAGCTGTTGTTGGTGTCGGCTAGCCACTGTTAGCCACTCTTAGTGTTTGTTAGCTGCTGTTAGCCAGGATTAGAAGTGGATGTAACATTGTTGGGCTAGGACACTTGGTGAATAAACAGTCATTTGATGAAGTGATTTTTTTTCATTAATAATTTTTTTAAACACTTGACCCTAACATTAGCTGGTATAGCGTTAAATAACCTCAAACAAATTGCCAACTGTATCTTTAAAGTAGTAAAGTGTTGGCTAAATATGGATGCATGTAATCAGAGACGCTGGCTTAGTCTTGGGTTTTTGGTTTTGGGTGTTTTTTGTTGGTATTTTATATAACAATGAGTCAAAAATTAACTTGGCATAGAGCATTTGCTTCTGACAGATCTATTTCACCCACCCGCGACTTCTTTCATAACACACAGCCACAATATGTGACTGATCTCGGTGTCATCTAGTTTCTTTGTCGCTGTCGCAGTCCTTGCTATTCCTCAGCCAGCTCAGTTTGGTGCTGCTCAAATATCAGCACCATATATTAGAGGCAAGTTATCAATTGGTGTGTCCTTGGCTGACAGATTTATCCATAACAAAATAATCATAAGCTGCAGCCCTGATTAGATTGACAGTTTATTAAATTGAGCGTACTTTGGCTCATAGTTGAAAAACTTGGGTGATTTTTTTAAAAAAAAAAAGTATTTCTTTTTGCCTGAAGGGAGGTGGGGGGGGGGAGTCTCCCACACACTGACACACAACAGTAAAACTTTACAGCTTGCTGGATCGCAACCTTGGTTATGCATTACTAAAAAATCATTAGTGTGAAGCTGGAAGTCAACAGCGTGCGAGCTGACGGTGTGGGTGTTGAACTCATAGTAAAACTGCACAGTTTACTGTAGTCATTAAACAGACGTTTTCTTCTCCCTCCTCCTCTCGCAGAAAACAAAAGGATCATACATTGTAGGTGGTGGGTTGCATACTCTACGCCCCCAATCCTGCTTAACCTCCCTCCGCCTGCATGAATGTCTTCATAGCATGTGTGTGTGCAACCATACACACTTGCACCTCAAGCCCTCAAAGGCATGCTCTTCCCCTGTTTTTCGAGCGCAGAATGATCTGGTGTCAACTCAGTGCATTATGTGTGTGTGTGTCGGCCTCAGGTGGCAGTCACTCTCAAATGTACACACACACAAACACAGAGCCTTGGCACGACAAGCAAAAGGCCATGAAACCTCATGAATAGAAAATGAAGCTTCACCCCTCCGTCTTCATCTGCATGAATAGAATATCTGCATCGGCTTTCGGCTCGGCTCATTTAAATTCCGTCCTCCTCCTTTTTAGATGTTGTTTATTTCATACTTGTCATGCACGACATCGTTTCTTCAACACGCATGGTGGAGGTGCTTTAATAGTGAATGACCCGAGCATTACTGTGTAATCACTGTCAAAAAAAAGGAAACATCAGAGAGGAGAAGGCGGGGATCCTCTCTTCTTTTTTTATGATGGCCCTTTTTCTCAGTGCCTTCTAAAGTCAGAGTTATTACTGCTAAGCATCTTATGTTCAGAGCAAGGCATGCTTGTGATATGCCCCCCCTCCCCGAGTGTCTGTGCGTGTGTGTGTGTGTCAAAGCTAATATTGACTAAGTACACACACACAGTCTTCTTTTCACCTATTCAGACTCTGCAGCAGTTAAAGATCCGTCTTTGTGCAAGTTGCTGTTTCTTTAACAACCAGGCAACAGTTTGGCAAGAACCCACCGTCTGGCTCGGCCTGCAAACGCCTCCTGTGTGTGTGTGTGTGTGTGTGTGTGTGTGTGTGTGTGTGTGTGTGTGTGTGTGTGTGTGTGTGTGTGTGTGTGTGTGTGTGTGTGGGCCTACTGACAGCAAACTTTGCATTCTTGCGGACGGAGAAGCAGACATGACGTTGTGATATTTTCACAGTGAAAGAATTTCCCTCCTCTCTCCAAAGCCAAAAGAGAGATGAACTATTCTTTTAATTCCTGCATGCTAAGTATGGAGGACTGAAACTCCCACTATAAAAATGAATGAGTTTGGGTCTCTAATTTATTGGACAATGACACATTTTGCTTGTAGTCTTGCTTTTGTACACCACCACAGTGATTTTAAATCTCTGAGTCTGTGATTGACTGTGCAGGCTTTCAGAGGGCAAATATTTTGCATTAACTGTTTTAAAATTGCAGCCATTTTTATACATATTTCCTTATTTCAGAGGCTTAAAACTGACTGACAAGCACTTTCATGTCCAGTTCGTTGTTTTTCCTCTGACAAATTAAAGCAGACTTTATATCCAAATTCAATTCAAAGTGTTTAATTTTTATTTTTTAGGCCTTTAACTAATTTTAAATTCTCAAAAAGATGACAGTGGCTCTAATACCAAAATAAACCTACCAGAGAGGTACAGCAAGAACTTTCAGAGTGGCCTAATCAAACAATCTGGTTCATTTTTAAAAATAATGAAGGCTCAGCTCAGCAATACCAAAAAGTCCCAAAGAAAACTCACAGAATGTGGCTAAAGAAAAAAAACTTCACAACATCTAGCCAACTCAAGAGCAATCTAAAGGAGGTATGAGTATTATTGTCAGAGTGTACAATCAAGAGACACCTTCATGAAAATACAGACTGTTTACAACATAGAGGACCAGAATAGACTTGGCCTGAACAGTTCTGCAACAAGACCAAATGGAAAATGAGCCCAAACTGCAAAAGCAACCCAAGACAAACCAACACAGCAGGTTTTTAGTTACAAGACACAGAACTGAAGATGGAGACGAGCAGCAGCTAAAGAGAGCTGTAGTAAGGGCCTGTTGGAGCATCTCAGTGGAGGAAACACATCTGTTGATGTCCATGAGTTTGACTCCAGTCACCGACTGCACTGGGTTTTCATCCAAGATTTGTTGAATTAAAGCTGAAAGTCTCCCCTGTGGTGCTGTACAGAGGCAAAACTCCATTAATTGCATTAGGAAAAGCAGCACGGTGGTTAGCACTGTTGCCTCACAGCAAGAAGGTCCTGCGTTCAATTCCACCATCAGGCCGGGGTCTTTCTGTGTGGAGTTTGCATGTTCTCCCCGGTTCTCCCCCCAGGTTCTCTCTGGGTACTCTGGCTTCCTCCCACAGTCCGAAGACATGCAGTTAGTGGGGATAGGTTAATTGGAAAATCTAAATTGGCCATAGGTGTGAATGTGGGAGTGACTGTGAGTGTGAATGGTTGTCTGTCTATGTGTGTTAGCCCTGCGACAGACTGGCGACCTGTCTAGGGTGTACCCTGCCTCTCGCCCTAAGATAGCTGGGATCGGCTCCAGCGCGACCCTGAAAAGGATAAGCAGCTGTGAATGGATGGATGAAGATTTAAGAAATCTCTTGTGAGCGATCACACCCACCTGTCTAGAAAAATATCTGGCAGTGGAGGGTATGTGCGCATGTCAGGGACCCTCTCGTGCACGATGACCATGACGAAGGATGTAAACCCAAACACGAACACAACATAGACAGAGCTAAGCACCGTCTTCCAGTACTCGGGATCGAGGCGTCGCATCTGTTGCTTGTACTTTCCATTAGTGTACTGGTGGTACTCCTCTCCCACAGGTGCTGTGTCAGTGTTGTCGCAGTCTCTCCCTTGGTCTCCGTTACACAACCAGTCCAAACTGCCTCCGGAGCCAGTGGGAGAGTGGCCATCATAGGGAAGACCCAGCTCCTCCAACACATCGATGTTCTGTTTCTGAAGTTTCCGAATGGAGACCATCAGCCGCTTGATGTCTCCCAGCACCTTGAGCTCCAGAGGCGGCGAGCGGAGGTCATACTCGCTGAGGGCGAGCAGACTGGTGCCATCCAGTCGGTGCTTGTTGCACAGCAGATCCACATAGTCACAGAAGCCCTCTTCCTTCAACCACTTGGCAACGTGCTTAGGCGTCCAGCGACGAACACTCAGCTGGGTCATTTCCTTCTGATGCCAAAGGCTAAAAAGAAGAACAGCCACATATAAGTACAGCAGTATCAGTTCCTTATTGGCTTCCAAAACACCAAGCAAAGTAATCTTCAGGATAAGTTTAAGGCACTATTTATTTGCTCTGAATCAGCAGTACTAACTTTAAAGATACTATGCAAGACTGCAGCGCAGACAGAAAATACATTCACTTTGTGACAATTGTAGGTGATAAACAAATCTAAGACAAATCCTGAGGTACACAGGAAATCACAACTTATGCTGTTATATGACGCAAGTTCTGGCAAGGATTTCCTAAGGCACAATGGAAACCACACCCCAAAATGTAAGTGAAGGGGCAGCTACATGTTACCCCAGGCCAAACACGAAATTAAAGCCTAAGGTGCTAGTTAACAGATAACGATTTGTGGGGTATTGTAACCCTGTTCACACTAAAAGACATTATTACTGTGCCTCTTTCTAAATTCATAATTAATCGAAATAAACAATGCCTCAACAGTCTGCTCCCTGGACTGACAAGAAAGCCACACATTTCTGTGGTAATTAATAAAATAATTAAAATAAACTGTCCAATAACTACAATCCACCTGCAATAAATAAATAAATAAATAAATATCACAGGCTAACGTTTAAATCAGGCTCAGAAGCTCTTTGTATACTGCTAAGTTAACTTATCTCAGTATTTTGTCAGGCAACTATCTGTCCTATCAGTATGTAAAGAAAAATACGCCTGAGATAAACGTGAAAGCATCCTCCCCTTCTCCACAAGCACCCCTGCCCACGGGGCTAACTCAGCATAATACTAATGACTGCTAGCTCACTGGTGCTAGCTCAATCAATGCGTGTGCTTTGCGGTCACTCACCAGCTCTGAGATGTAACAGAAGATGACACGGAATATATCTACCCGGCTAACTAACGAAGTGACATCTCACAAGAATCAAAAGAAACCTTATTAGCGTTTGCTTTAGTGACACGAGTTTGCTGGACATCATTACGCCCAGGCTTTGCGCTAGCTAGGAGTCCTGTTGACAACACAAGGTGGTAATGTCCAGAATAGCGGCGCACGCTAAAAGAAAATGTTGAACAACAGTGAAACGGTGACACCTTATGGTGAATAAGTGGTAGTACACCGTTCTTACGCGTGAACTGGTAAGACAAAAAAAAAAAAATTATATAGAGTTGTGGTTATTTGCTAATGGACATTTATTCAAAATTAGTTAGGGTGTATGTATATATTTGAGCCCGTTTCTATACCTGTGGCCCTGTGTAAATTAGAGAATATCCAAAATAGATTCAAACATGTGCCCTCAATTGTTGTTTTTTTCAATAAATTAAAATGTATTGTGTACAATTGTTCCACCCTGAAAAAAGAACACTTCAAAGAAATCATTAAAAAAACCCAAAGGACCGTGACAATAATGCCCATGATGAGTGTGACCATAACTATATGTATTTTTGCAACTGAAAACAACAAAATTAGAAATTATGACTTGACATAAAATGTACTTTAAAAAAATTAAGAGATGTAAAACTGACCTACATTCAGAGTAAGGTAGGTCACTGTTTTAATTTTAGAACAGCAACACCTGTCCTTGTCAGTGGCTGCCAGCATGGTCTCACTGAAGCCTTAACAGTTTGAAAATAAAAAAGGAATATGCACGTGGTCAACAATGAACAATCTGCAGGAAAATAGTGCAGCTTCTCCTGCTGCTCCTTCTGTGAAAGACCTTGAGAAGATATTGTATGGCGGTAAAAGGTTTGGTAACCACGTGGATGAAGTTTGGCCTAACCTGTTCATTGGAGACATGCAAGTCTTTCAAATTGCTCTTGATGGCTTATAAAACATAATCAGCACAAGGTCTATTACCAGTTAGAAAGACTGATTGCTTTTTTCTTTGTAGGTCAGTAGCTAATGATCGCTACAGTCTGTGGAAGCTGGGAATCACCCATGTTGTGAATGCAGCTCATGGGAAGGCGCACTGTCAGGGGAGTCACTACTTCTATGGATCCACCGTGGATTATTATGGAGTGCCTGCAGATGACTCACCGTCTTTTGACCTCTCTCGATATTTCTTTCCCTCTGCTGAGTATATTCATAATGCACTTGACACGTCTAGTGGTAAATACCCATCATGTTTAATGTCAGCCTTCGCCAACCTCTCACTCATCTCATCCAGAATAAAATCCCTTATCGACCACATGCTTTATGCTCACTGTGATATTTTTCTTCTCCTTCTTCTCCAGCTCGAGTTTTAGTCCACTGTGCTGTTGGCGTGAGCAGGTCTGCCTCCATCGTCCTGGCCTACCTAATGATCCACCACAATTACACGCTACTAGATGCGATCAATAAGGTCAAAGAGCACAGGTGGATTTTCCCAAACAGAGGGTTCCTTAAACAGCTTCGTGCTTTGGATATGAAACTGCAAAAGACTTCATGACCGCTTCAAAAAAATAAAGATAGCTTTTTCTCCTGACAAATGAGAGACTTGATGACTGTGTCAGTTGAAGGAAATGCTGTGCTTTGACTTTAATCAGTTTGTCTCAGGAATGGAATCTAATCAAATGTATTTCCCCCACAACTCTGGCGCTGTGTTTGATGTGAATTATGCGGCCTCTCTATATAATATCGACCCTCGTCTTAATAGGAGATCAATGTAATGAACTCTCCTCTGGGCAGAATCAATTTAAGGGACTGAATATGAGATATAGTTTTTATTTAACCTTAGTGTTGTGTTGAAGAAGGTTTTACCCATTGTGCTGCAGATGAAATTAATCTGCAGTGTGTGTTAATTTTAAAACAATTCAATTTTGGTAAGTACAAAAACTTACATAAAACTTTTATTTTGAAACCCTGAAGTGCACTCTGGAGTCGCTTTATTGTCAGATATAGTATTTAATACAAATTATTTTTTATCGGTATTTTAGCAGATTTCTTGCAGCCGTTCCAAATTTTCTTTTGTTTTTCTACCACAATTGTGATTTGGGGTAAAATGTCTCCAAAAATTACTGGATGGATTGAACTGAAATTTGTTCAGACACTGTGACACTGTTCCCCTCAGGAACTTTTTATTGTTGTGAACCCTCAACTCTCATGAACTAATGTCACTGTCAGGTTAAATCCACAGTTCTTCTCAAGTGATGCTTCATGACTTAATACCTATAAACAACAGATTAACATTATCATCATCTATAGCAGATGATGATGAAATGCTACACTTGACTGTAGATAACAGATGAGACATTCATGACTGTAGCAATGCTTACATATTGGACCAAGATGGTGAGCTGGATCAACATTAGGCTCTTTGATCCTGTCTATACTCTACCTTTGAATGTGTTTTAGTAAAACTTAAACAGATCTTCATTTAAAATTGTTGCTTCCAGCTGACTTTTTTCATCTCTTCCACTAAAATAAAATGTATCAATATCATTATTTGTTGGCGCCTTTCAAAGCACTCAAGGTCACCTTGCAATGCAAAATTAACAACAAGAACACACACACACAGATAATATAAAATGGTAATGGTGATTTTTTTTTTAAATATAGAAGTTACTTCTGGAACAAATGGTTGGCCGTCCAAGTGTTTAATTTATATAATATATGTATAGGTATACAGGTTTCCCCCCAAATTGAGGTTACTAATATTGGTTTGCTAGCAAGACTTTTTAACAGCATTAGCTAACTTCTTCACTAATGATGTTAAAATGCTAACTGAATGCTTAGAAAATGCTCAGAGATATCAGGCCTGTGTAGACCTGACAACCATCTATAAAAACAACAAAAGGTTGTACTTTAGAAAGGGAGTCCTTTAAGCTAATAAGGGTAACTTTACTTTAGGTGTAGATTTGCTAGTGACAGTTTTTAACAACATTAGCAAGTTCTTGGCTAATGCTAACTGAATCCTCAGACAATGTTGATCCTTAACCAACACTATTATGATGATGTAGAAACAGTGTTGCCAACTCCTCAGTAAGGAAAATCACTACTGGCTGTCCTAAAAGTCAGTTAATGGCATCATCACCTAATTTGCACAATTGGTCATTCTTATGTAATTGAAACCTATGCTGTAGGAGAGAGAAGTAATATCGTGGAAGATACATAAAGTGAGTAAAAAAAACACCCTATATGCATTTAGAAGATATTTAGAACTACAAATTAAATTTCTTTTAGCAATCGTTGTTTTTTTTTTATGTCACAATTCCAACCCTCCTCCTTTATCCGGGCTTGGGACCGGCAAAAGTGACCTGAAATAGGCACTCTGGTGGATTTTCCTTTTTTGTGTGTGTGTTTTCATGCTCGATTGTTTTGCAGTTTGGATGCCTACGTGTGAACATCTCCTGCTCTGACAACAGCTGGGGGCGGCCGCTGCGTGAGGACTATCCACCGCTGGTAAGTGCTTTGGCATGGGTGAGGTGCCAACGGCAGCAGCCACTGCTTGTTGAGAGTAAGAGCGATATGTGCTTTCATGTCATAAAGGTGTCATAAGTCTCCAATAACACCAGCTAAAGTTGCCAGATTTGTGGCTAGTCACTTTTTACCAAAAAAAGTCGCTAAGGGGGTCTAAAAACTCGCTAAATATAGCGACAAAGTCGTTAAGTTGGCAACACTGTTTAGGAACAACACCAACATAAGTATATGAGACCTATCTGGACCTCACAGCAATCTCTATAAACAAAAAAAAGTTACTCATTTCAGCTCATTTCAGCTTTCCACTAGAAGGTCAAAGAACCACTGCACAGATATTATGTCAGTCCATTGCCACACTCCTGAGTTGCTAAACTCAGGCTAGCTAAGGAATAATAAATAAATAAAATCACTGTTGAGATTGGCAGGTCAAAGTGATGCAAAACATCACAGGACAAGATAAAAAAAAGACCACTAAATCCTTTGTTAATGGCATATTTCCCTACATGGCATCCCTGTCAAGGGCACATGTGGACCCATCATGAAAGCATCCTGTTTAAATGCAACCTGGAAAACCTCACAAGAGGTTTTAGCAACTGAATCTCCATTTTCATTCAGTAATTTAAAAAAAACATCTTAAAACCAAGTGTTAGCAGGATCAAGGTTTTATTTTCTAGCATTTCCAGCAAGTGGTGATGGTTTCATTATCTTATGAACAAGACAAAGCACAGCAACCTTCATGTGTCTTTTCAGCTTGTATCACATTCCTGATAATGGAGAAATCTGTTCAAAATTTTTGCACGCCTAACTTTTTTGCACATTAGAAGAGAAAAAAAATAAATACATAAAGATTCAACCTTGCCTCTGAGTCTCAGGAATAATGGGCTCCCTCCAGCCCCGCTGGTGATGGCTGTGTGCATCAAAACCTAGCAGGCTGGGGATCTTTTTCAGATAACACAGGTCTTTGGAATGTGACAATGTGCTTTGGGTTTCCTCCGACGAAAGCGACTATACAGCCTGACAGTCTTTTGATTTCAATGGTCTCTTAGCAAGAAGAATCCTCTTCATAGAAATCCTGAATCACCAACGGCTCAGAAACATCTCCCTCTACATTACCGCTGATCTCGAGAACAAAGGCTAATTTTTAGTGTCTGGTGAATTGTCTGGAGCTCATTCTTAAGTGTCTCTTGTAGAGAATAACTATTCTTAAAATGGTTGTAAAAGAGCTTCTCAACTGGAAAGCTCAAAGGGGAACAAGTGCACAATCGCACCACGCTTGTCAAACTACACTTTCTCCAGCAGTTATGGATCACATTCTTAAAGTTTCACATACATATTCAGCTGCATTTCCCCCCCACCTTTTCACACCACTGTAGAGTCATCAATAAGGAGAAGCGGCACTTTGAATTATCACTCAATAACCGTCTCCAGGTTAAAAATGACCCGGAGACATTTATTGACTGATTCTGCATGCAACACTGGTACTGGTATTCAACAACACACCAACGCACCCACATTTTACATACACATTCATGACTCCGAATGAAGAAAAGTCATTACATTTCATGGTGCGAGGGAGAAGTTAATTAGTTTTTTAGAGCTAAAATGGGTGAAATTGACCTGCAACATAATAGAGGAGTTAAAATAGACATTTGCACAGTATGAGAGGCTGTTTAATGTCATGAACAGCCCACAGCAAAGCTTTTTTTTCTCTTTCTTCTTTTTTCAATTTTCACTCTGCTTTCACATGATATTTGTGTCAGAGCGTAAACTAGCTGCATGAAGCTGTTACTCGCTTTCTCTTCTATAACTGCTGAATCACACTGGACTTTCTGTCACACAGTATAATCACTTCACTTAAACATTTTGCCCATAATTACATTTAGCTATCGCTCGTTTATGGGATGATTCATCTGTTTGAGGCTTATTAAATCTCAGTCCCGGCGTGGTGTGAAAAGCACAAGCCCCGGCTGCAGTGTTTGTTGTTCTGCCCTCTGCACGAGTAAGACTACACGCTAGGTTAAGCACTAAATTGGGTAACTGTCCAGTGATAGCAGATAAACACCTGCTCGCACACATCATCTTGAGCCGGAGAAAGACGGGGAACCGCTTTAATACAACAAACATTTGGACCGGTAATCGATCCAAAACAAGGGATTTGGATTTTAAAATGTCAACGCTGAGAAACAAGAGAAAAGAATATCTAAGTGTGAAAGATTTGCAGAAGCTTTTGGACTCTTGCAAACTGCACCTCAATCAAATCGACGAAGTGTGGCCAAAGATATACATAGGAAATGTGTAAGTATGTCTTTTTATTTCAAATGATTTGGTTGCCTTGCAAAGGCTGTTTTCTTTGGCATAACTCCTTCCACGTATTGTTTCACTCTGGCATAAAAATCATTGTGCTGTGATGCGTAGAGTTCCCATAAGTCTTGAACCTCTTTCTGTCTCTTTGTCTTGCTAGGGCAGTAGCCCAAAACAAGGCTGCCTTGCTGAAATTAGGTATAACTCATGTATTAAACGCTGCTCACTCCAAGCGAGGCAGCATAGGGAACCAAAGCTTTTATGGCAGCGACTTTGTGTATTGTGGCATTCCAGCAGATGACTCGACACACTTTGATCTGGATGTTTACTTTCAGCCTGCAGCTGATTTCATTCACAAAGCTCTGAAGTCACCTGATGGTAAGACTCCTCAAGGCTCTTAATATAGTATTACAAGTGCTACAGTTTTCCTTTCTCAAATCCCTGTATATCACATCTTTTATTTAACTCTGAAAATCCTTATTACAGTAAACCCACTCAAATTCTCCCACCGCGCTGTCCTTTCAATGTCACCTGTCAGCACAATGTAAGACAGCTTTAAGTGTATTTTCAGCCAGCTGTAATAATAAGAGTCTTACCTTGCAGAATTTAGGTATATAATGTGACCATGGCTCTTTTCAAAGAAGCTATCAAGCAGCGGACGGGTTGGGATTAAAGAGACAGTTGGGCCCAGTCGGCAAAGGGACCTTAAATGAACAAAGAGCGAATTGTAGGCACTATTTTTAGCTCGCAGCAGGGAAAAAGAAAGACCACAGCGTGAGACGGGCAGTCATGTATGATATTAATAAGTCTGAGGCTTCTCGCTAATCCTTTCTTCACATCCCTCTCTCCCTTCATCTTGCCTGTTCTTCAGGGAAAGTTCTGGTGCACTGCATCATGGGAATGAGCCGGTCATCGACCTTGGTTTTGGCATACCTCATGATCTACCATCATCTCCCACTCAAACAGGCTTTGCAGAAGCTGATCCAGAAAAGAGCCATCTACCCCAACAGGAATTTCCTGGCTTTGCTGTTGGATCTGGATCTTCAGCTGACAAAGAAAAAGAAAACATGTCAGATCCTGTAGTGAAAAGGGGCATTTACATCTTCAGCCACAAAGCTACACGGTGGTTTCTGGGAATAATGATGCCAGACAGTCTGTCGGTCCAGCAGTCCAGACTGAAAAATTTAGACATATCATCATGAAATTTGGTTCGACTGAGTGAATTTCTGTCGACTCAGCTGTCCACATCACTAACAGAGCAGCTTAAACTAACAAAGATCAAAGTTGCACAAATCACACAAAATAAACTATCAGTGTTTGTTTTTATATTAATATGTTAATGAAATGCCAAATGTTAATGGAAGGAGACAAAATCTGTGCACTCATTAGTCTTTTAATACGAGGCCATGGTTCACTATTCTAAACAAGCCCACATAGATAGATAGATAGATAGATAGATAGATAGATAGATAGATAGATAGATAGATAGATAGATAGATAGATAGATAGATAGATAGATAGATAGATAGATAGATAGATAGATAGATAGATAATCTAAACCATCTGAAAAAAGTTTCATATTAAAGGAGTAGCAA
>VURO01022324.1:0-35315 GCA_015108175.1 Pelvicachromis taeniatus
TGGGTTTGAAAACGTTTTGCCGGGAGTCCGGTGTTCTCACCGGCTATACTGAGCCTTGAACTAGCTATCGAGCTGGTGGGTAACAGACGTCTCGAAAACGTCGGAGCGCTTTTGAAAATATGTGGGGTCTTGATAAACTGAGCAGATATTTGAGGTTTACACAGCTACATTCTCGCCTGAAAATTTGTTAAACGTTTATTTTGTTACCCAGAAAGAATAATAAGAGTAATATTAAAACTAACTAGCCGCAGCTATTGTTGAAGCAGGGCCGCGCTATGAATTCTGGGACACAGCTTCTTCTTCTTCGGGGTTTAACGGCAGCTGGCATCCTTGTACATGCAGTGCTGCCATCTTCTGTTTCAGTCTGTTATTACACTCTTAAATCCACTACTTACATGCGTCTTTTGGGATCTTATAAAGCTTCAAACGACACGTCAACTATTAAATTAGTCGTTGACGATTTTGATAGTCGTGAATAGTCGACTAATCGTGGCAGCCCTAAACACAAAGTGTTTAGTGCTGCTATAGTGAAGGAAGACATGCAGAGGGTTGGTGCGTCAGAGGAGGATGCCAGTGACAAGATGAGATGGAGGCAGGTGACCCGTTGTGACGACCCCCAAAAGGGAGCACCAAGAAGAAACAGAAGGAGAAAAAGAACATTGTTTCATCTTAAAGTTCTATAATGAAAGGAAACATGAACAAGGATAACTATACCAGTCCACACATAATTACAGAAGTAAATACGATTTTGCTAAAGCAGCAAAAGAAAGCACAGGCAGCAGTTTGTCCTGTTTGTATTTGCAACACAGCTAATGAACGAGGTCACCCGTGGGGAGCAACTATTCTTTCTCTCAGCTCTCCAGATTTGAAATAAAAGTTTTGGGAACCCTTTACACAGTGTGTGTTCCACTGCAGTGTTTGTTTAAGTCTGTAAGGGGTTAGAAGGTAAGAGTAGGGGTGATGAAATGCTCTACAAATCTGGGAAGTTGCTAACAAGCTCATTGATTTGAGCCTTGAAGAGAACAGCTGTAGGGGGTAAGAGAAAGAAACAGAGATACACTGAAAGTGGGGGCTAGACTAATAGACACAGAAAGTGAAAAAAGGTTAGGAGACACAAAACAGGAAGGAGCTAGGGAAGTGTTGGTGTCTTTCTGCAAACTCAGACACTTGGAGCGTTTAAAATGGTGCAGCGTGAGCATACGACTCATTTGTATGCTCCGGTTTATAACAAAGAGACAAGCTGACACTCTGTCTCACATACCCCAAGCACAGATATACACTAACATCCCACAAATGATTAATGTTAATGTACTAGTTTCCCTTAAAGAAGCAGCTAACTCAGTCTAAGTCTTTTTAGGCGTTTCACACACATCAGCAGGTTCTTTGGATTCAAAGGATCACACACACCATCCCTTCATACCTAAAAGTTTGGATATTTTTAATAGGAAAGTGTCTTACCCTCATTTAAACCCAATTGTATAATAATGTTTTGAGTCAGCTGCTTTAAAAGTTGTTTGCTACCTATATAGTTGCTGGCTTGCACAACAAAGTCAGAAAAAAAAAGAAAGAAAAAAGCACTAAACTTCAGAAAAAATGAGAATCAGCAATCTAAGGAAAGCAATAACAGAAAGTGATAACCCAATTGTGAGACATGCAAGAAAAGCAAGGGTGGAGTTTGAAATATATGTGCATGTATGTGCAATTATCTGCTTGGCACAGGAAAACAGCTCATAGCCAGCCTGTGGAATAAAAGGAGCTGAACTGAGGTCACTGACTCCACTCTCTCTACAGGCTTCACTTTAATGATGGTGTAAGGTGAAGGAGTTGTTTGACTGGGGGTGACGAGGAGGTGGAAGACTTAGAGAGACATTGGGTGGTGTGTGTGTCTGTGTTCGGGGGTAATAGAGGGAGGAAAGGAAAAGAGAAATAGGGAAGAAAAATTTAGGCACAAAAATACACGAAAGTAATTTTATTTCTCATTGCCTTCTCATAAATAAACAGAAAAAAACCAAAACTTCTTAAACTTCTTACATTTAGATCCACACATTTATGTTTCATATATTTCTTAAGCACAGCACTGTCAAGAAGCTCATGATATTTTTCCAGGAAAATGAGAAATAGATGCAGCAATTGTTCTGTTCTCTATCAACATGATCGCACAATGCTTCAATACTGATGGAGGTCTGGGTTCTGCGGAGGTCAGTCCATGTCTGGTGTTCCTGGGATTTCATTGATAGTGTGTTTGGGAATCATTGTCACACAGAAAAATTACACTGTTGTTAATCAGATGCTTTTCAGATGGTATTGGAATCAACCACAATTTGAACTAAAAATTAATATAGATATGTCACTCCATAAGACAACCTTTTATCTCAGTTTCCCTTCCTCAACAATGGCTTCTTTATAGTCACACATCTACTGATATCACTTTTGATATAACTGGTAAACAGAATGGTTCTTATACAGAGCTTTTCTACTCTAACTAAGAACTCAAGACGCTTTACACACCTCATTCACACAACCAACTTTTTTCTATGTTCTTTCTAAGTAAGTGCTTTTTATGCAACTTTCACACACATTAAAATCTGATGGGTGCATGTTCGTATCTTGCCCAAGAATTTTTGGCACGCAGACAGCAGCACACAGGGATCAAACAACTAACCTTTGAAATAGTAGGTGACCTGCTCTGCCACCTGAGTTACAGTCACCCCAGCCATCTGAAGGGTCAGATGCACCTGAGAGATCACCTTCAGCTGATCTGTCAGCACCTCTCGGGTCCTGTGTTAGGTCTTTGCTTGCATTTTTTCCCTATTTGTCACTTAACAAATAGAAAAGGTTGACTTTCTGATACCGCTCACAGCTGTAGATTGTTTTTGCTACTTTTTGTTTTGTTCTCCATTTCCTCAGCTTTTTTGTGAACACACTGCACACACACCAACATATAACAAATTTTCAGCTAAGCTAGCTCTTTGAAAGTAACCTTAATGGTGCAAAAGATTCTGTTTTATTCCTGCCAAACTGTTATCTTTGGCATCTTTCATATACTTAACTACACAAATGGGAACAAATGATCTTTTTCCATTTGTGTAATGTAACAAAGTAACACCAATTCATCATCTGAGTTAAATCACTTAAAAAATTACAAGGAAGTCTTGTTCCTTAAAAGCAAAATAAATAATTGAGGAGTGAAACTTTGAGAAAATAAATGCTCAGTGGCGGGGTAAAGCACATTACTATCGACTTTCAAAAACCCATACCTCTTAATACAAAAAAAAAAGAAAAGAAAACTCTCACACTTTCAGCCACACAATCATATATATGAGAGCAACTGGACAAAGTGGAAGTGGAAAAAAAAAATTATAACAAGGTAAAGCATCCACAAAAAAAAGAGTGAAACACCGAAAGCAGACAGAATATGCTGAGAAAAACAAGTGTGCAGCAGAAAGAATCTGAAGACCAATTCAGTTTTATAAGGCATTACGTAACATCAGAGGATAGGTCTTTTTGCATTAATCTCTTGGGTTATGTAAGCTATCTCTGGACCAGAGCAGATTTATAGCAATGAGCTTATGATGCAAACTAGCATTAGGTGTTTTGCAGCATGCTGCCACTGTGGTAGTGCAGTGAGTCTCTCTTCATGTAAAATGTGGCCTCTCTCACACAAGACAGATGTAGTTATATCCCAGACAACATTTAGACTGAAGAATAAAAATAAATAGATAAATAAATGAATAAAATTAAACAGACCAAAAATACCAAAAAACAAACAAACAAGGTGTTCCAACAGTATAAGGGTTGTGGCACCAAAGTCTTCACATATCGTTAAATGGCACTTGTACCAGATAATAAAGGTCTGGTCAAACTGTTTATACAGAGCACACAGAAAATGAGGGCAAAGCAAAAACAATGTGATTTGTTGACTTCTGTAGTTTGACTGTCAAAGCAGAAGGCATAGTGAAAATATAAAAATACCACAGTGTAAGTAAAGCTTACTTAAATACAGAAAGAAATGTGGCAATAGGGAAGAGACAGATAAAAATTTAAAGTGCTTTTATAGTGAGAATGAAAATAAAGTGCAAAACATTTGTGAACAGATGGGCCTTAAAAGAACCAGTTAACAGTTGTAAAACTGACAGTTGTCATGTCTCCTGGCTTGAAACATCAGCTTTTGCAAAGCTTCAAAAGAATAACTGACTGGAAAATGTGATTTTTTTTTATAACAGCAGCATTACAAGGATCAAAGTTCAAGTATTCTGTTGTCATTCACCGTGACGAAAATGTTACAGAGCGAGGTTCAGTTACTCAGATCTCCGTGTTAATAATGATTAAAATGAGCAACGACAGTAGAAATACCTTGAGGAAACAGCACTAAAAGCACTAATTGTTGAAAATGCTATTAAATAATAGTGGGAGGACTGTAGGTGCAGGTAAAAATGAGAACGTGGTATCTCTACATGGTACTAAATCAACATTCAAAATCTACAGGACACATAGTTCTGTGTTGACAATGCTAATTCAGCGCTACTGTCTCTTTTCAGCTCAACGCCTGAATCTGAAACTTCACATTAATTGAGAAATTACCTGCAGTAGGGATGCTGCTGTGTAGCTTGACACTTTAATTTTGAGGAATCCATGGAGAGGGCGTGCATGAGAAGGAGAAAGTGAATCATTGCGACGTGACTGAAGATATTTTTAACAATTTCCTCCTTTTTTTTTTGGCTTTTTCATTTTTATTGATGCCTGAGAGTTGACAGTACTGAGGCAGAGAAACTAGGAAGCGAGGGGAGAGAAAGGTTTTGGTTTGTAATAAAGATCTTTGGCTGCTACCAAACCAGATGTTGCAGTTTTAGTATGTGGTATGATTCTTAATCAACCATGACAGAGTTTGAGAGAGGTGGGACGGGGAGTACTGTTTTATTAAAATAAGCATTATTACCGGTACATGTAAGACAAACTCAAAGTGGAAAGCATAAAGCAAAGTAAAAAGAAAAGCAGGATACAATGACCAAATACTGTTACATGTATTTAAAACAATAGCTTAAAAAAAAATCTGCAATAAAAATTAAAATGGCTTTTTCCCATCACCCCAGTAAGAATGATTAAATATAGTTGTAGTTAGTATTAATATAAACAGCAGTGACAGAGGAGTCTGCAGTCAACCTTCAGTTAGATTTTGTACCCTTCAGCAGAAAAACGCAAAAGGGAAGAGATTTGTTGTGGCACATTTTCAAAAGGACTTATGGTCGATTTAAAATATGGTAGATTTAATATGTTCACAGTCTTTAGCAACAGGCACATTTTTTTTATTTCCACGTGTCATCTTTCTGAACCTTCCCACTGCCACATTTTTAGTTTTTGTGTTACACTCGACACTCTGTGAACATAAGCCACCAGGATGATACACCAGAAAATGAACAATTTTCCAGGCTACTTCACTGAACTTACTTCTTCACTGTGTATCGTGTGTCCTGTGGGCATTGAACTGTAAGAGGCCATTACGCTTTTAGCCTGCGCCACTTTCTTTCATCTTCCAGTATTATTAAAGCTTCTTTATGTCACATAACAGTAGCGGCAGGATAAGGCACAAAAGGTGCTGACCATCTAGCTTTTCAACGACTGCAAGCAGCTCTCGGTGTTCCAGACCCTACAGTTGGTAATGAGCAGGAGAGCCGTGTCTGTTCTCCCTCTAACACTAATACATCTCAGGTACCTTGCCAATCTAACTGCCATCAAATTCAGCTTCATTTCCATCAAGCTCCTCAGTATTCCACAATGTGAGGGGTGCATACTCAGCAGAATGGTGAAACGCAAAGACCTGCACTGAATTAACTGAGGTATGTGTGCTCCAGTGTGTGGTCAAGTAACACGTGTAAATGCATGAAATTTCTGCTTTGTGCATAAATGAAGGATGGTGTGAGATTCCAAACAAAGGAATGGCATTGATTAGTGAGCTCTCAAAAAATATCTGCATATTTGAATACCAAATATGATTATAAAAATGCCACATCAGCACTTTGCTGAATTCTCTTTTTGTCCTTTTCCACAAACATTTTTTCATCGGTCTGATCTGCATGCTAACAGCCTTGAGGGTGAAATACGATTTTGATCTGTCACGGACATTTAAAAAAATATATATTTATATCTTACAGTTTAATCTACTGTTTTATTAAAAGAAGTAATTTTAGTATATAGCCCCAATGCCTTAGTAAGTCTCTATATGCTCTTTTCACTCATCTCTAGTAAATAATGTCTAGCCATGTGACTGCAGTGTGGACTGAACACTGCAAAACGGGGAGTGATACACTAAGAAAACACTACACCTAATCATTCCCACAGTGACCAATTACAGCTACCCCGCTTCCTCCTAAGCCAATCACAACTTTCACATGTTGTCATGAGAGCAATATTGTACCCACTATGCACATTCTCTCACTCCCTCACACGCATGCAACCGCACCACAATCCAGAGATGAGAAACAGTGGAGAAGGATAGACCCTGGGCACTTTTTTGCTCAGCTTTATTTTAACACTGGTCAATGCTGCCCAAAGGAAAGTGAGATGTTTCCAAATCTGTGTCTCAGATCTAACCAAGCCACGTCTTTAGGGCAACCGTTGTCTGTTTGACTGTTTTTTCATTTGTCTTGGTCATTTTGTCCATCCAGACTGTCAGACCTTTTGCTTCTGAATGTAATGAATCAACAACATCTGCACCCCACCCCCCAAAACACAACATCTGTCTTAAAATACAAAAAAATATATAGTAATAATACAAAATAAAACAACAGCACTGCATTGTTCATGAATGTGTGTCTGCTGAGTGAACCACTGATAATTACATTGCGAGGTAATCAAACCAAAAAGCTCCCTGTTTTCCAGCCTGTTTACCAACACACTGTGATAATTGCATTCGCAGGGCATGGTGTGAATGTACACAAAGCCACTATCTGAGAATGCAGCCCTAACATAGAAATGCAACAGTGTTGAGGGAATTCTTTAATAAATTCATTCGTTGACAAAAAAAAAAGCTCTTACCCCCCTGTATATTTCACAGCGTCTAAAAACAGAAAATCAATACTTGTGCTTTTTAAATAACAAATCACTGTGTACTTGTGTGCAGCTTTGCCACGTGGCAGGAAATATTGAAGCTAAATATACAGTAGCACAAAACTGTGCTTCACAATGCATCCTCTTCTGAGAATTGAACTTGTCATTACTGGGTTCACCGAATGGACCCAGCAAACAGTGTTACATTATCCTTTATTACATGTTAGTATAACGATCACTGTGAAAAGCATTAAAAGCCTTACTTTAACATTAACAGGTTTGAGGATAATGTGAGAGAGGGAGCGAGAGAGAAAGAGCAATTCATCAGTGAGACTGAGAAACTGCAAAAAGTGAATACACAAATTGTTCATAATGGCGTGGTAATATGTCCTGTGCAGTCACATAAAACATCACGACCCACAACGTCAGACAGATAAATCTGAAAATGTGGGTCTCAAGAAACTCCAGTGACGTGCATGCAGCAAAAACGATGGTGCCATCAATCTCAAAGTCACTTTTTTATATATAAAATTCTTCTAAATTGTCCCACACTCTCTTGGCCCCTGCAGCTGCGTTATATGTCTACAGAATGTCTGCCAAAGGCTGGGCATCAATACAATGCTTCTTCTGTGATTTGTGAGAGATGTCCGGAGCAGAGCGCAGTATGAAATGCAGAGAACAGCTGGGCCTCTGTAGGCACCATTATATTGATCTATACTCTGTACCTGTGTCACTGCACTGATCAACGACGACAGAAAGACAAAGACTAGTGGCTCAATCGAGGCCGAACAAAGACATCACCTAGTATGAGTCAGCTGTCTTCTCACAATATGCCTGTTCATAATTCTTCTGTCAAACATTAGCCATTCATTGACAGTGAAGATGGCAACCCCTATCATTTATTCAGTCTTGACCACGAACCTGTTTACCTAGACTACACAAAGAAGCTTGAGGGATCACGACAAATTTACATGCATTCATATGTCTGTGTGTGCTAGCTCTAGTTCAGCTTTATCAGTAAGCACAAACAAGTAATCATTCTGACATCAGGCTGCAGACTGAGCCTAACAGATCAGCTCAGTGACAGGACCTTAGAAACCTCGATGCTAAAGCTTGCGTTAAGTGGAAATGAGCAGACTTTAAATACAAAATTACAAAAGCACAATGCATCAGTTGATTGGCTAAATTGGCTGTTAGTGTGAATGTGAGTGTAAATGTTTTTCTGTCTCTCTGTGTTAGCCCTGCAATACACTAGTGACCTGTCCAGGGTTTACTCTCCTTTTCATCCTATTAACAGCTAGAACACAGATGGATGGACGAATAGATGGATATATGCCCTTTTTTCCTGTCTGTACACAGGAAACATCAGTGTCATGGTCCTGTGTCATTAACCCAGTGTTTTGAGTTGCAGTTTCTTATTTTTTAGTTTAGAGTATTCTTATTTATCTTTGTTTTTTTTTTTTAAGTCTTACAGGTTTTTGAGTAGTTTTGGTCGTTTGTTCTCTGTATCTTCCCGGTCTGTTTCCCCAGTCATGTCTCCGTGTCTGTCTGGTCCCTCTGTGGCTTGTCTCTGTAGTCTGTCATGTCTCTGTTGATTCTCCCTTTGTCTTTGTCAAGCCTGTATGTCTGAGGCTGCTTTAGATTCCTGTTTTAGTCTGACAGTCTCTTGTCACGTTATATTCAGTTTTGCCCCCCCCGTCGTTAGTCAGACTTAGCTCACCTGTGCCTTGTTTTCCCCAGCTGTGTTCCATCTCTCTAATTGCCTTATGTGTATATTTAAGTCCTAAGTTTCCCTCTGTTCTACATCATTTCATCATCATATCCCTTCATGCTGAGTGTGCTCCAGTCTGTCACTGTTTCAGTCGGTCCACTCCAGTTAACGCTGCCTTGTGTTTTGTCAAGTTTGCCAGTGCAAGCTAATAAAGCCGTGTTTTGAGTTCATGTTTGTCTGCAGAGTCCTGCACTTGGGTCCACTCTCTGCCTGACACAGCATCCCATGACAATTAGCTCAATAAAATTAAGAAATGAGGTTTATTTTCTTTCCATAAATGTTAGAAAGGCTTAGCATGGGTTTTGACCTGCTCAAAGTCAACCACTGCTAACCAATCACTCCAACGCTGGTTTGTTAGATCTTGCACACAAAGAACTCACCCCTGAAGCTCCTTGACAGACATAGAGATCTTGAGATTGTGTCCCAGAACATGAAGTGCAGTGAGGATATCAGCCCATTGAACCATCTCTCCAAGAGGCCCTCCCTTCAGCACCTTTGGGCTGAAAACATCTCCAGACTCCTCAGTTAGGAAGCCTACATGAACGAGGATCTGAAAGAGAACACATTGTTATAGAAGAGTTAAAATAAAGGTACGTAGATGGGGTACATAAAAAAACTTGACATGACACTGTTTAATAATATAATGTTCTGCTGTATTTAAATTAAAGCAAGAGATGGTTTAAAGCAAATCACACAAAAAAAGAATCTGTAAATGTACCTAAAATAATAATGATAATGGTAATAACACAGCACCAGAATTGTATTTATGATATGAATAGAGAGTCTGAAATCATGCTTATACTACATTAATAACTCAGTGCCAATAACCTTATGAAATACAAAAGTGAGCCCAACAGCTTTAGTTATTATCTGTAGCTCCAAACCAATGTATTCAAAAACCAAAGTCACCCAATAATACAAACAATGAACAATAACAGTTTGTGTCAAAGTTTGAGAACTATGAAGAGCATAATAAATCTTGAACAGGCCTGCCTGACGAGAAGGTAAAAGTACTAAAATTCAGTGTATCATATTTTTTCTTCTTTTCTTTTGGACAACTCTTTGTAGTTGACTAAATTATGCTTTTCAAATGACCCACTCGCAAGGTATTGATTAGCCTATGTCTCAGTAGTGATGTCTGCTTCTTTCGCAGATACAAAAGCTCACCCAGAGGTGGGTTCCTCTGTCAATCGCATTGTCATTGTCTTCTGTCTATTCATTTAAACCCAGATTAACTCCATTGTATTGAGAAAATAGACCTAATGGGGCCACCGCATTGTTGTAGGTCTTCTTGTTGCCTGAAACATTTTCACTATTCTACATTAATTTATTGACATAATTGTACAGTCAACATGTATTATTTATGGTGGTCTAGTTATGCCACAGGTACCCTAAATTAATAGTAATGGCAATTACCAATTTTTTATATGTTTCTGTATTGGTTAATCCACTAATATGTGCAATGCTAAAATGTAATATAAAATTTGAATATATTATTTCAAGTTTACAGCTGAAAAAAATAGTAAAATGCCAGTTACAATTATTTATTTGCATTCCTGAAAAGAAAAAAAAAAGTTTCACAGGTTGAACTTGTTATGGTAATTTCTGACTTCTGAGCAAAGTTCAGTTCACCGGCTCAAATTTGGGTATAAAAACATGAAATCTGTTATTTGTTACTTGTCTAATACATTCATCATTATAAACACGTTTTTGACAGATTTCCAAAAATATTTGCACTTTCTTGTTTTTAAGACAGATAGTATAATATATTAAGTTCTGTATGTGCACATAAAGTACAGATGTTTACGACAAAGTACATTCACTCAAACCTGATGTCTATTGTAACACTTTTAAATATGTGCATAATGCATATTGCTAAGCTCTTGGAAAGTTAAGTTTCAACTCCGCACAATGTTTTAATGACTTTGAGGATTAATATCATTGGAATTTCAAACTGTTTGAAAAGGAAATTATGGAAATCCCCAATGAGTTATTCCTCATGCGCCAACGGAACAACATGTTCCATTTGTAACTTATACACACAGAAAAACATAGTGGTAAAAATTACTTAGAAATCGAAGTGAACTTTTAAAAATATATATTATGCAAAAAATGTAAATTTAATAAAATAACTTTTACACTTTTACTTGAACTGTTATACAATTCTTCACATAGAGGCTACAGTCCTGTCATGCATGTTCACGTAGCTGCTGCATAATTAGTGCAGCCCAGCGAGAAATGAGCAACACGTTACTTTTCACAGTGGATTAGACACAGTCATGTCCAAACGTTGCTCTGCTCGGTAATCCTGATTAACTAACACAGCATGAACACCTCCAGCTGCTTTTCCTGGCAAATGGAGCCAACAACTTTGACCATGCAACATACATAATGAGCTTAAAAGCAAATGTGAGGAGTTTGCCAGGAAGTTTTCAAGGCCGTTGTTTACTGTCTCACCATGTGTTTGCAAGTGCATACAGACACATTAGTGTTTCCTATGTCTCTACTTTCAAATCTCTTAGCTGTAGAGGATAATGTCTAAAAGGATCCAAGAGCTTTTCAGATATACCACAATTGAACTCATTTCACTCTCCCCCTTCTAACTATGTGTGCTAATATTGAAGTTAGAAGAGCCAACACGTGCACCTGCACACAATATACATACATACACACAAACTGCTACAAAATACGAGTCATTTCACGACCAGGGGAAAGACTACATCTGAATAACACAATGAGAGAAACAGAAAAGCTGTAATAAGCATGATGAATTATTAATTTCAACCCACAATAAATGTTTAACAATATTTTCAGCTGGCCATGGAAACAGGTTGTGAATATAACACTGAGATGTCATCATACTTTAGGTTCACATTGCAAAGTTCTGCTTAAATTGTTGCTTATGAACACATTGAGCAGTTATAATGCGAAGTAAGCTCTTTTTTGAAGTTGTGGGGAATCAAAGTCCCATACTAATATTTTTTAGGTCAGTTTTTGGTGTCCACCAAACTCCAGTGGGAAACCTGTGACTCGTTCTGCAAAGTGCATACATAGATCTTTAAATTTTAGGGGAGCTGCTCATATAGTCGATGCCTTAACACACTGTCTCAGTTTCAGTACCTAATATCCGTTCACAAACTCCACATATTCTTAATACTCAACAATATATTTGTTAAACTTTATTATTATATAGTGTTGTTTTAAACTTCACACACCCAGCACATTTGATAAAGTCATTTCTCTGATGTATTTACTTGAAAATAAAGCGTGTATACAACTCTGGACAATGATGTGTATACAGCAGAGTCAAGCTCCAGTGAGACCCCAGCTGGCGTAAAAAATTCCCTGATTGAATAAACCTGCTCTATTAACTTCTGCTTCATAAAAAGATAAGTGAAATTTAATTACAGTTTGGGTGGCAGATGGCAAGAGTGAGAATACATGGCACCAATACTATTCCCTGGCTCGGTGTTGGTGTTGGTTATAGGGTGTATCAGCGAAACGCTGGCAGCGACGCAGAAATGGAGACAGAAGGAGCTGAATTTCAAATACTGGCACAACAGTAAAACTGATAAATAAATATGAGGAAAATCACACAGTGGCAACAGCGCTGAATAACTGTAGACTGGATTCTATAAACTGGCATCCATACACAAATGCAAAGTTAATAGAGGGAGAGGAAGAGTCAATGTAAAACCTGGCAACTCGCTGGTGATCTAAACTTGATCCCAACCAGTACTTAAGTTATGAGTCCTTAGTAAGATTTAAATGACAATGCAGTTTAAACGTACAATAAAATAAAATTAAAATTAAAACGCAACAACTTGTTGTTGTGTCTGCAGCATTCAAAGAATGGAGCGTAATTTGCAGCTTTGCTTCCTTTCCAATAGAAAGCATTTTACTTTAATTTATAATTATAAATTCATTCTGTAAGAGCAGAATTTATTAAAAAATGTCAGAAAAATGGAGAGAGGTAAAGTTTGTGTTACCAAAAGAGAATCAACATCTTGAACTGACAGGAGAGGGAAACCAGCACACACTCTCGCCACCAAACCAAAATTGCTCCGGTACACGCTTCAAAATGAATACAAACAGGTAGAAAGCTACACAATGGAAAATAAACAACAGAAGGAATAACTGTGAAGCCTCATAAACTATGTGTGTCACAGCCAATTGCCTCCCTCAGGAATCTGGATAACACACAAGAGAGTTGAGTTCTTTATACAGTGGACTCATGATACTCCCAGATGGTGTGTGTGTGTGTGTCTGTGTGTCTGAAAGTGCTGAATTTTTTGTATTTGTTTCACGCTGACATACATCAATGAACTCCAGTTAAAATCCCTTGTGTGTGTTCAGCATAAATGTTCACTCGCAGTGAGCTTGGGGATTCTCAAAAAGCTCTGAAGCTAATTTTTCCTGTTTTCATCCCATAGGGACTGAATAAATCCCCATGAAACCCACGGAGACACAAACAGAGGTACAATAACTTGCTCACCTTTACATCGGCCCATCTGTTTGCTTGTATGTTCATGCACCACCAATCCGAATCAAGGTATTTTCACAGTATTTTTTTTTCTAAATGCTCTTAGATGATTATATAACTGAGATAAGTTGTAGTAAAGAAAATCTAGTCTTTGAAATATTTATGCAATATGAGTCTGTGTCAAAGTGAAATCCTTGGAAAGACCTTGGTGCATACATTTAAGAGCAGGAGAGTAGAAGTGGCTCTTAAGTATGTGATTCCACTCCAGTGGTATCCTCTGCTCGAGACATCACTAACAGGGTAACGACAGAAGTATGCAAATGCTTGCCTTAGCATCTGTTAGAACAGGACTTTGCATGGACATGTCTGAGTGTGTGACCTGGTTCTCTCATTCATCGTGCCCCCGAAGAAGGTTGCAGCTGTCCAGCCATGGGAGGCAGCACAAGCTGGCACTGACAAAGATCACTACTCTACCCTTAATTTCACCTTCTTCCTCATCCTTCTTTCATGGCCCTACAAACAACTTTCCCCTCTTTACTTATACTCATGTCTTTCCTGCTTGTTTTCATATTCTTTCAACTTGCTTCCTCCTCTTCCTCTTTCCTCTAACAGCTTTTTCTTTTACCCCTACCCCAGTTCCTCACTCCTCACTTATCCTTCCACACTGTCTGCACTTCATCAGTCAGAGGTCTATTAACTCTCAAGAGGGCAGAGATGGGGAGAAGGGAAATTAGCAGCTTGACATTTGCTGACAAACACACTAAATGTGCATGCTCAAAGAAGCACAGATGCACATAAAGTGACACGGGGAGATACTAAAACTAATACCAGACAGCCAGTGAATCTGTTGCTTTGTAGGTTAACGGGATAAGGTCAGCGTCTTTGAATCTGTACCGTCAACTTTCAAAAACCTTTCAATGATTCCTGAACTTAGCTAAATATATTTCTTTTGATGTCTAACAACATGAAAACAGCTTTTATGTTTTTAAACCCATTCTAATGGCAAAAAGCCTCAGCCCTGACTTTACATTCAGCTTCATAATAATGGTGAAAAAAAAAAAATCTTTTAACAGTATCATTGCTTTGAAAGTGAAGTGAACCTAGAGGTCGACTGTATTCTTTCTGAACCTCAGACTCACTGTGGAAATTGGCACTCACAAAGAGATTTCCTCGAATACTTAAGGCAGGCTTTTACGTCATTGTTCACTCTGACACAAAATATCACTCACTTGCAAATACACTTGACTGTAGAAAATCTATTCTGCTGTGACTTTCAGGTAAACCTTTCATAATTACATTACTCAAATGTCTAGAGCTGCTGTGATATGTACACACACAAATGCACACATACCCACACATTTCCTGCCTGCCTTGCTTTGTCTTTCATTTCCTCTTCTTCATTTAGTCCCCTACCATACCTGCTTCTCTGTTCTACTAATTTATTCTTCTTCTATGTAATAATATTCTCTGGTTACAATCAAAGTCGAAGCCAAACAAAGAACAAAGAAACAGAATTGAATCAACAAAGCCTCACTGGAAAAGCAAAGACTAGAGATGAACCGACTGACCAGTCGACCAAGGGACTGTAAACAGCCGGTCAACCTCACGTAATTACCGGCCGGTCCATTTCATGCATGCACAACACATATACAGGAGCGCAATTAAAAGTCACACACACTCATCGTGAGTGAAGATCCATAGTTCAGCAAAGAAAACTGTGAGGGGAGCCACCACAGTTAGCTAGCAACAAATCACTTTCACCCAGCTGAACATGATCATTTAAGAGAAGCTAGCAAAGGAAAAGTGACTGTGGCTAAAGCTAAAGCAATCCACAGCTCTGACTCATCCACAAGCAAGCAGCCTTGGCAAGAGCCAGAGCATGGAAGCACACAGGAATATAAAATAAAGGTAATTTAAATCAGTTTCAACTCATTTTGTTTGGTAAAGGAAACTATGTCAACTTACTGCAGATTAGGGAAGATTTTAAAGATTAATACATTATTTTATTATGAAAAGAAAAATTTGCACTGAATTAAACTTGATATTTGTTTGTACATGCTTAGAAAGAAAATCTGAATTGGCAAAAATCAGTATCTGCAGGTCATGCTTAAGGAAAAATCAGAATCGGACAAGAAAATTGCAATCAGTGCATCTCTAGATGGTATAATCAGGCACAGTCCTGCTAATGGGAACAGGGATCGTGTCAAAGACAAATGTTAGCGCTTTTTTTCAGGGTCAGAGTCATTTAGAATCAGCCAGTGATTCCCTCAACAGACTACTGAGTGACCTTAATTTGAAATTTAAATGGAAATCAATCTAAAGCGTTAACAGTAAAAAAAAATTGTGAGTGTCTCTGGTTAAGATTGAGCTTTAAATGCTAAATAAAATTTAAGAGATGTTGCCTTTGGCATTCTTTTTTTTGTCATGATATCCAATTAGTAGTCAAGCATAAACACAGACCCACACAGACTGACAGGGAATACACAGATGCACATGTTTTTTTTTTAAACTTCCGTTTCTAATTATTGTGATAAACAGCTTTAGACAGCCAAGGCTCGACAAACGCCAGGACATCTGCTGTTGAGATAGCAGCGGCAGCATTTTGTAAGGCATACACAGTTGAAGCAGCCACGAAGGCACGATAGAGGATAACAAATCCCCTCAGTGCAGTACAAGAAAGAAGAACATCAATCACAGTGACAGAGGACTATTTCCACCCATGTTAACTTATTTTAGAGAGAGATGTGGGCAGAGAGAAATATTTTGGAAAGAAGACGCAGAATGCTTGCTCAGTCTGCCTTCTCACATTAATGCATTCATTTATCATTACTACCTTAAGTAAAAGAGTAAGTCTGCTTGGAGAAGGGAAATAGTAAGGGGAGGGTAAACAATCAAAAATTGTGGTGTTAAGGGTAACATGCACCAAAAAAAAAAATTTAAAAAAAATTAAGCTGCAAAAGTAATTTTTTAGATTACACCTTCAGTTTAATGAAGTACCATAAATCCACAAGCAGCTTGGTCTCCCAGGCAGGCCTAATGTCTCGCTCTACCTTCCCTATTTTTAACAGTCCTTTGCTAATCCGTTTTCACTCTCCCTGCCTTTCTTTCTCATCTTCCTCTTTGTCCTCTAGCACTACTGCATACATCTCGCCATAATCCCAATCATTCATCATCATCATTTTATCACCTTACTTGCTTTGGCTTCTTCTCCCTCATTTATCCTATGCAAGGATAAATGGCTGCCTTTCACTCACACACAGCCTCTGCCATGAATGGTTTCAAATGCAACCTAAATGATACGCTACTGCAGTAAAAAAAAGAAAAGAAAAAAAGAAGCTTTTATAATCAAAGCAAAAAGACTGTAAATCATCATCCTTTTACCCCCATTGCTTACCTTCTTCTGGTCTCTCCACTGTTGCTCCAATTTGGCATCCAGACGATTGGCAGCTGTTGCCCACTGTTGCGCAAGTCGCCGGATTCGCCGCTTCATAAAGCTGAGGGACTCCTTACCTGTCCCAACCTGGTCCAGCAACACAGAGAGATCTGTACGGAAGGCAGCCTGGGAATGTGATGGAGAGAGAATAAAAGGGAAGCTGGTAACAAAATCAGGTAAAGTGTAAGATTTGGGCAGCACAGAAATAATTTAGCAAAGTTTTCCTTCCATCTGCAGCACAGAGAGACTAAAATTCGGGTCAGTTTCAACACTCATAGCGTACTCTTACCGCGTACTAGTACCACAAGTAATATTAAATTACTTCTGTCAATGAAGTATGCATGGAGCAGCTATAACCAAATGCAGTCTTTCTAAGTAATGCTTTGTGTATTCTACTCCAAAAGTTTTGGCTCAGCAATGTTTTTATGAAACACAAAAATAGTTCAGTTATTTTTGTCAAGGAATATATTAGTCTTCATCTGTATTAGCATTCTGTTTAGTTTCTAAAGATTTCGCTCTTAAGAGAAGTTATTAAAGGAAAGGGAAAAGTGAAACTGCAAACATTGTGCACACGTCACATTTTTAACTATTTCAAAGACTCATAATGCGGTCTGAGTGAGTGAATGTGACTGAGAAAGGTGCCAATATATTCTGATTCAGTGCACAGTTCTGTCCTTATTCCCTATTTTGAATTTCAAAACCCATAGTCCTGTATTACCACTGCGCAGGTTTGCACCTGAGGGCACCGTCAGGTGTGCTGTCAGAAAATGTATTAACTTTTTAACATTAAAAATAAATCAGTATTAGTAGCTGTGGATGAGGTCTGCTTTAAATAAGGAATGAGCAGGGTCAGACACCGTACTCAACTGTAAGATTTCGTCTGAAGAAAAGGATTGTTGAATTCTTTTGACTGGCACTCTGGACGTGTATTAACAGGTCGCCAACCTCAGGCTAGCTTTTCAAATTTCTGTTATTATTTATGGCAGCCTGAAACCATAATACAAAGGCTGCACTTTCAGACAAAATGACAGAGAGAGAAAAACAATTTTTGGAAACACTATAATTATAGTACAAACATGTCCCATTTGTCAGTTCCAGCAGTTAACTAACACAATATTGCTTGTCTAAAGCCATTTTCCCCTTTGTGACACTCTGTTTTCCACCATCTTGACTCAACTTTCTTTCCTCTACAAAACTTAAAATTAATTTTTTTAAGGTTAATGATTTATTGAAAAAAAAAATAGAAGTAAAAAAGGTCTTGGATCAAGGACACAAGAAAGGTGAATCAAAGCAGATATTTCCAACCCTTACAGTAAAAACAAACGAAGCACACTTTAGCAAACAAGTCATTTCCTATCTTAGGCTTGCAATGAATCAAAAGCTACTTCTCCAAACATGCACATCTTAATAAATAAATGACCAGAAACAGCACCTCGCACATTACATACTTCCAGTACACAAGAAATCAGTAGCGCCTGCTGCTGTCTTCGAGTCAGTGCTGCTCTGTCTGTCCTGCAGGAGATGCTTGTTATTAAGTCTAACTGACTGAGGGACAAATTAAAGTTTCATCCAAGAACATTTTATACCGGCAAGTAATTAACATTTAATTATTCCATCTGCTGACCAGATGTTTGTTTAGGTGTGTGGAAAAGTGTTACAATAAAAGCCTAATAAGAAGTAAGTATCTACATATTGGTAACATGTTTTATTCATGTCATGAGACTAAAAAAAAAAAACAACAAAAAAAAAAACAGTTTCTTTGATGTTTCACTATAAATGTTCACAACCCTTGAAGTACTGTAAAAAATACAGACAAAATGACTTCCAGAACTCCAAAATGAGGCAGTAGCTTCATAATCCTTTGAATATATGAAAGTTAAATACAATATAAAGTATATGAACAGAGTGGCAGTACAGGCAAATTCTAATTATTACTTCTTTCTTCTGCATTTTTGGCCCTTATTTTAGGGTGTTAATAAGATTACTATATAAGACACAGCCTATGTTTTGTTTTGTTTTGTTTTTTTTCTTTTTTTTTGGGGGGGGGGGGGTGTATGTGTGTAAATACTAATGAAAATTGTTGTCACAAATTGGCAGTTTTGTTACTTGTTTTGTTGAGGTGTTGAGCCAATCATCATCACTTGTGGGTTTGTTGTACATCCATCAGCTGTCAGTTGGCAGCCTGTGTTTCTAATAGCGCTACTACTGCCCTTACTTGTCTCTTGGGAGACTTTGCTGGCTGTGTATGCTGGGTAGGGGGGCTGCTGTGGTTCCTCCAGGCCAGTGGGGGGCAGAACCACTCCACCTCACTCAGGTAGATGAGGAAAGAGCAGTCTGAACCATCAACACCATAGAAGGCATAGCAAGGATCTGATGTCCACCGTGCACGCATCCACTGGAGGACACAGAAAAATATGTCAGAGTTACCACATCACACATATTATTTACCAAACACACTCTTCACATTTGGGTTTAATCATCTGAATCCAATATATTAATACAAAACAACAATTAATAACTCACAATTGTCTTTCTGCTTATTTCTTATTTCTTTTGTAAATGACTTTATATTTATTGACACTGATGCCTTTTATGTTCTGTGCTTCTTTCTATGCTATTTTCTGGCTTTTCAAGTATGGGAATCTAGCGGCTGGGAAGTGTGCTTCATGTATGAGTGAGGAAGGGTGGAGAGGTCACAGTACAGAGCCATGATGCCAAAACAAATTAGTGTTGCTGGAAATCTTGTTTATTTTTTAGATACAGCATCTTAAAGTTTATTTTTTAATTGGGTAGTTATACCCCCATTAAACCTAAATCAACAAGTCAGTTTCTCACAGTAAAATTAAGAGGACAGCTAAATACTCACATCTACTTTTCCAGGACACTCTGGAAAGCGAGGGTCTCTTGGCACTTCACACTGACTTGACGACCCATCTCTCAATACTGAAAAGACACAGCGAGTGAACTTTTGCTTTCAGATTAAAACATCAATCTGTGATTTATAAGCTTTGCATTTTACAGAAGATATTTACATTTGTAAATATCCAGTTAAATGATCAATTGACTTACGCCTGCTGTGAGTAAAATTAGCCACAATCACTGACGCTTCATTAGTCTACAGGCTTGCAGGCTTAGTTCACTTAAATCAGTTGACTCTAATGAGAATATTTATTCTCCAGTGAAGATAACATTTCCAACAGCAATCAGCCAATGTAATACTATCTATCAGCTCATTTATCAGCATATGGAGCTTGTCAAAGTCTCTTTAAAATTCCAGTCTCATTTCTGCTAATCGATATATTTACTCAAAATGACTAGACTTGAACTTGTCTGACCCAAAGGCCGCCCTCTGAGAACCAAGAGGTTACAGCATCACTCACAGTAACAGCTGTACTCCACTTGCCTATGGACATTTCATAGCAATATTCACTTCCTTCCATAACATAATCATTTACTGTTTATGTCATACATGCTGTGAAGTGATCATAAATCTCTGTGGTTTTCCGTTTGCAGCCTTGCAACATATCTACTGCAGTGCACAATATTCACTGGGCCTGACAAAGCAGTCTGTCTCCCGCTGCCGCCAACCATCCTTCAGTTACGCTGGCAAATACGTCTGCTCACTTAGGCTGCACACACTGCATTAATTGCTCCACTGACTTAGTTAACTGCCTCTCTGCTGCCGATGTGAGAAGAAGGGAAGACAGTGTCCGAGAAGAGAACCATTGCAGTTATATTTTAAATCCCCTCCTTCTCTCCCTAGTTCTCTCTCTGGACCATCACATCTGTCTTCTCTCAGATTCCGTCTGTTTCCATTTGCCTAATGAAAAAGAGACATTTCTCTACATAAGTCTTCCCTGGGGCTTCTCTCCATCAACTGAAAACATACACAGATTGCCTGCAAATGTGATTACAATAGCAACCACTAAGGCAACAACTGAAAATGTGGTCAACTAACTAGATAAAAACTTGACTTCTGTCCCTGCTAGATGGAACATAAAAGCCTTGTCAGTGCTTGAAGGGAAGGAAATTCTAATCACGTCTTCTAACTCCATTTCTCCCGTTGTTTCTTCTCGCACATGCCAGACCACGAGATAAATAAACCGCCACTGAGCCGTATGATAATAAAGTCTGCCGGCAGTGTTTCAATTCATCTGTGATTAGAGAAAGCAGCGCTGTTTTCATTTTGGCGTGTGCCATTGTCCCTGCAGATGCAGAGGCGAAAACAAAAGGAGAAGTAATGCTCATTTATTCTCATGTAAAGAGTTGAGCAATTAGCCTCAAGAAAAAAGTAAGAGAGGCAAGTGGGCGGATATTTGGTATTACTGTGGTTTTGATTAGAAAAGTCTGTTGTGAACAGGACAACAGAAAACCACACAGTTGGATGAGACATTTACAGAGCTGACATTTACAGAGATGACCTTGCCTCCAATTCAGAGCTTCCCTGATGATTCCATAGCTTGAGTTTATTTCTCTCAATTTTTTTAGTTTACTAAAAAAAACATAAAAAACAATCTGATTTCATTGACTAAAGAAGACTCTGGATGTCAAACCTCATCTCATTTTTTTTCTTTAAATTTAAGTTGGTGTGACCCACTATCAATCAAGTTGGTGTTTTTGATTGTCTATTTTAATCTTTACTAGTATAACGACCAATTGTGCAAATATTTTTTATTATGTTTTAATATTTTTGTGTCAACACGTGTAAGCTCTGCTAACTGACACGATATGAAAACTGTGTCAGTGGAAAAATTACCCAAAAGCAGATGCGCGTGTGTTTCTGTTTCTCCTCGTTCCCTTGCATGTGTGATTCTGCATATTTGTCAGCACAAGCTGACAGCTGTTCATGTGTTCAGCTCTGCTTCAAGTTGTAAAATACTGATTACATTTCAGTGGCTGTTCTTATTTAGTGGTACAATGTGTGTGATGCACTCTTCACATTGTGTGAGACCACGTATACCACCATTGGTAATAGGTGTATGCGAGTGCCCTCCACTTTGATTGCTTTTATGTGTACATTTTTATATATGTATAATGAAATTGTGTGCAATTGTGTATTTCTTGTGTATAATGCAACCTCATTTTCCTTTGGGGTAATGATGTCAATCAATCAATTTCTTATCGTGAGAGTGGAGCAGACTGGATGAGAGTGAGGTGTGTCTTGTATAGTTATTTATTGTTCTTGCTGTGTATTAATTTATAATGTTTTCTCTAATTGTAGCTGATCTACAGAACAAGGAAACCAATGACATGCTGGATTTTACTCAAACATATTGTAAACAAGAAGATGAAAGCATGATGATAATGATACTGTACCCCTGCCTTGCACCATACTACTTTGCAATATCTGCTCCACCCTGATGGCCATGTTAGAGACATTCTGGGCGATAGCTTGGATCCTCTCCACCAGGCTGGCTGGCTGAAACCTGTAGACACAGAACACATGCACGTAGAGTGAAGAAATGCAGATAATCAAGATGGACAGACAGCAAAGTAGGGCATTTGTGTCACTTACGCACCTGGCTTCAAACTCTTCAAACAACCATTCCCATTCAACCTCATCTTCTGCATTGACATTTAGTCCCTTCCCTACTACATACTCTTCCTCCCTCCCTTCATTCATGGGCTAATGACCCTCCTCTTTTGTTATTCCCCCTTTTCACTTGTGGTTTCTACCTTTTTCCGTCCGATTTGTCAGCAACTCCCTTTCCTCTCTTACTTTCAATGCAACTCTCCTTTTTTACATCTCAATAGATGTAGAAGTGTTAGTAGGGGATGCAAATTGGTAGACACATGGTTGGAGCGTGAAATAGGAAAAGACCTTCACTGTTAATACCACTTCCTCTCTGGGGTGTGAGACTTCCCATTCACATAATAAGATGTGTGGGAAATGTGTGCGTATTATGTGTATATGTGTCAGTTTTCATTCCCAAAACATCAGACTGCATGGTTTCACATGATACAGTGCAAAGCCAAGCCTGCACACCCACACTGTTGTGCCCATTATGTCCATTTAAATGATTCACATGCAGCATGCTGCATGTGTCTATGTGTGTGCCATCCTGTCTGACTGTATTGTCTAATCAGCAGATGCTATTAACCCTCATTATAGCCAGAGGTTTGAGTAAACAAAGAACAGGACAGCCATCGAAGTCACAGGCAGTCTCCATGCCCCATTAACAGCTTTGAAAGTGTCACCAGTATGCTTCTACCCTCTTTATAATGTTCACTACAACAGCGAAGCCATTATGTTTAGGGGCATGTATATTTCAGGGACAACAGCCGTCACCAGAATGTAAAAATGTTGTAAAGTGAAGTGATGTGTAGTGGTTTGGTTAGCTGAGGTAAAATTTTGGCATACAGCACACCAACATGTACGTTAGTCTGAATAATTCACATTAAGTGCAGCTACTCTTGAAGAGTATGTAAATGCTTTACATAATTTCTGTTTCTCCAAAAACTCAGTTCTTTAAAAACATTTTAAATAAACATCCATTGTTTAAAAAAAAACTTGAAGAAGAAAGTAAAAGTGAGTTTTGCTTCCAGTACTTGAGCTAAGTATGAGCCACCATCCCAACTCCATCCATCTATTCAGCCATCCATCCCACTGCTAGTATGTCACAATCCAGTGTCCAATATACTGTACTTAGAGATCTATTGATCAACTGGCAAGAACCTATTTTTTTTAGCATTCTTTGCCGGGACTAGTGACCAGTTGATCAGCTTTACATATTGGTGGTTCGGTTATGAATGCGGTTCATTTCAAGCGTGTATAAAACATACACAGTGGTGTGAAAATAGTCACGTAGCCACAAGGTAGCATGTCATTAGTGTAAGCGATGACACAGAATTTGCCAGAATGAAACATGTGGGAACCACTGCAAAAATGTTCATAACAACAAACCTAATGACCTTCACCCATGCCTACACTCACGTATCTTGACAATGGGCAGTGAGCAGTTGCTAGGAAAATTATGTAGGCAAATGGAAAAAAAGAAAAGGGTTAATGTCCTGTTATTTGGTGAAATTATAAAGATACTGGGAAATTACGTAAGTGACTTTTATTTGTTTTAATATAAATTTTACTTTTGTTTGGTAAAGCACAATATGTCAAGTAAAAGGTGACATACAGCAATTCACTTTCAGTTAATTATTAGTAACTACTTATAGTAGCAGAGCCATTATTATCTGTTGTTTCAGAAAAAAAGTCGTCTCCAGTTTTCACATTACCGTACTTACTTAGCTACGCTTATGCATTTTATAATTTTTTTTGTCATGTCAGTTTTGGAAAAAAGGATTTTGAATTAGAGCCTAATTATCATCAATTATTGCATGTTTTTTTTATTGCCACAAATTATACTCTCACACCTAACAAACAACAGAGAAAACAATATCCACTGTATTGACAAACCTTTCCAAACACACTTAGCATGAACGCGCTCTGTAGCAGTTATAATAAGAGCATAAAACAGAACTAATTATGATTTCACTCCTGTTTCATTGAAATGATGCAAATACACATTAGTGAAATGCATCAGTTGAACTTATTATCTTACATTGTCTTACAATAAGAACCAGGATCATTTTAGGTTATGAAATTCTACTGAAACATTAATATTATTTTAGAGAGGATTCCACAAAAGTTCCCAGTCGAGGAAGATAACACAGTGCTTGGTAAGATAGGTAACCCCTCTAATGTTAAGCTCTCTTTGGGGGGCTTAACTGTGCAAGTTTGCCTCATGGAACATGACCTTCTAATCTCAGCTCTAATTTATGCCACAGTGTAAACTAATCTCTAGAGATGAACACACAGGGAAGGAGAAAGGAGACAGCCAGAGAGGGAGAAACTAAGGCAGAGATGTGGATGAAAGAGCAATAGAAGGAGCTTGAACAATGTGATCCAGATAGGGCAATAGTAACGAGGAAGACATACATAGACTGGGAGAGTTGGGGATAACATTGGCATGAAAGAAAAGGAGATCAACCATCCACTGCAAACAGACCATGAGTTCCAGGGGGACCTTTACGTTAAGGAAAGAGAGGATAAAATAAAGACATCCCCTGTGCCTTCACGAGGAAGCAGACAAAACAGCTTGACTGAAACATTAAACGATGATTATGATCAAAGAAGTACAAGGATATACATATTTGATGGCCGACTGTTGCACGCTACTCGCAATGAAGCTTCCTCCTTTTTGATGAATGTAGACAGTTGGCTCTTTTACAAATGAGTGGAACAAGACAGAAATGAGGAAGCGCAGAGGGAAGACAAAACGGGAAGAAAGTGTAGGGGGAGAAGAAACGAGAAGAAATTCACAGATGGATGCCAAGTAGAAGTAGAACACTCTGAAAATGAACTGGCAGCAAGAGAAAATCAATGTTAACTAGAGGGAGGCTTTCTAAGGATACAAATAAAAATCTGTTTTCATGTACTTATTTCTCTCTCCCACCCATTCTGCTTAATGACTTCATCCTCTTAAGGGAAGAGGACAGCTCTGGCAGCATCCCATCAATGAAAGCTATCTGAACAAAAGATCTGCATGACAAGGTGTTAGCTTGTGGGTTTGGCTGGTGCTTTTTTTTTTTTTGTGCTCATGTTGTCTTATACTATCCCATTTCATGGTGTTAATAGACCAATTTTCACAAATACAGGCTGGCATATATGCCTACACACATATAGAAAGGCACAAATAAATTGCCTGTGCCACCAAATGATTAATGCGTTTGAAGAAAAAGCATATGAATTGAATGCTATGACTTTTGCAGTCATCAGACATGAACTGAATACCTGTGGGAGATTTTAAGGAGCTTGGGAAGAAAAGCAACTGGACTTCTTTAAGTTTCTTGAAAGCGTTGCACCTCTCATCCAAAAAGCTGCATCACTATTAAAACGAAGTACTGAAGTCCCAGGTACTTAAACCCTAGTGGGAGTTGCTCCTTAAAAGGGTCGTGACCCACTATCGATCATGTGCCTGTGAAGGGATCTCAAAACTGCATTGTAGGTGGAAGACAGTTGGTGTCGTAAGTCACCCCCCTGATCAAAGATGGTCGTTCACAGTGGACATAGGTGACGTCTTTCACTCCTGTTTCAAACCATCTGTCCAAAATGTGAACACCGGCATCCACAAAAGAGTGGCCTTTATCTTTTAGATGCAGATGTTGAGCCATGTGTTTATGGAGTGGCTGTTTGGTTTCTCCAGTGTAGAGGTCTGAGGATTCCTTGCTGCACTGTACAGCATTGTTTAAAATGTCTTTGGGAGCTGTCCTTTGTCCTTTGGGTGATCCAGTTTTTGTCTGAGGGTGTGGCTGGGTCTTAAGTGCACTTAATGCTTGTGGAAAATTCTACTGAGTTTCTCTTATAAACCTGCTACATGGGATGACCAATGTTGAAAATGTTGTTCAGTTTCTTATTCTATATGATATACTACTCTTCTGTAAAGAAGTGCAGTCACTTTTTTTTTTTTTTTACAAGCTCCTTAGATTACCACAACCTGGATGACTGAGGACCTACAGAGATATAAGGGAGGTTTTGATTTTCGTCAGAAGACCTGGACTTTACAGACACTGTCATATCCCTAATAGAACAATAACATTAAGTAATAATGGCAGATTGATACTCTCAATTGAGATCATTCTTTGGAACTAGAAATTCAAAATCAGACTTTTTTTTTCTATAAGCAGCTTTATATAAGAGTATTGAGCTTTTACAATTTAAGAGCACATTAGATTCTCTCACCCAAGAGGAAGGATCTAATGTGTTTGAAGCTTTCTCAGTCATTAGGGCATTTGCACCATTTTAACATCAGTGCTTTTTAACACCTCAGTAAATACAAATTAAGACCAAAGAATGTCAAAATGATCCCAGAAACCTGGATCATGTAAAACATAATGTCCTCTCATTTAATGTTTAAGTAGGTTGGCTAAAAGGCTAAAGTAACTAAAGAGACAAATTCAAATATTTTGAAGCTACTGAAGCATTCCTCTCTCTGTTCACTGACTAAAAACAAAGCAAAACAAAACAAAACTCTTTAGAGCAAGTGAATGCAGGAAATTGATTGAATAGGTGTTTTCTTTGCTGATTACTTCCAACAGCTGTTGTAGAAAGAAGGCCCCAGCAGTGAAGAAGTGTAGCTAATGATGTAGCCTAGATGCTCGCTTAAGGGAGGAGAAATTGGTGAAGCCATGCCAGAGTAGTGATCTTCAGAGTGTCTATGCCTAAGGGCAAACTTACCAATCTAGCGGCTTATCCACTGCACAGTTAAACAGAGTGAAGCAAATCTGCATCCTTTCCCTCTCCCTCATCTTAACCTCCCATTTCCTCTGTCCCTTTCCCTCCCTTCGCTCCTTTTTGTACTTTAATGAGTGGCTGCCCTGTGGGCGAATCATAGGCTGGGGCCTCAGACATCAAGTCCCATTCACTGCTACATTGGAGTGTGTCAGCACCAATGAAGCTCACATTGTGATGGGACTGCTGCCCAATGTATATGTGTGTGTGTCTGCGTGTGTGTGCGTGCGTGCCTGTCTGGCCTGGATTTAGGATATGTTTTTAGAAAGTGCTTTCCTCCCATTTGCTCCATTCCCTGCTGGCAAAAATCACACTTTACCACGTCACTCATTCCCAATTTCCTTGCTGACACACACTCACTCATTCTGTGTAGAGCAGCCGGAAGAGAACACACAGGGAGAAAAATAGGAATGTAGAAAGAAAAGTGAGACAGAGGTATTAAAAATTGGGCCAAAAAGAAACACAGAGGAAGTATGAGAGGGGAAATGATTGAATGAATGAAAATTACTGAACTAAAGAGGGATGTCAAGTCATTAGTGCTGTGACAGTCACTCTGGGGTGTGTGTGTGTGTATGGGTGGACAGGTATTAACAGCTTCCTGGGGACCAAAAATTGGAAGTTTACTATTCTTGTGGGAACCAACAGCCCTCGTGGGGACCAAAACCCCGGTCCCCACGAGTTTGAAGGCATTTTTGAGACTCAAAATGTGGTTTTAGTGTCAGGTTATGGTTAGGTTTAGGGTAAGGGTCAGGGTTAGGCATTCATTTTTGATGGTTAGGGTTAAGGTAAGTGGCTAGGGAAAGAATTATGTCAGTATGTGTGTGTGTGTGTACTGCCATAATTTCTGCAGTCTAGTACTTCACTTCATCTGTGCACTGGTCTCACGATCAAACTGCTTTTTGACAGGAATGACCTCATGTTAACTAATATGTGCACACACACACACACACACACACACACGCACACACATATTACTCTCATCACAGAAGTACTATTTCAAATACATGGACGTGTATGTGTGCACATTTCTCCCTGCCCACCACTTTCCTTTGTTTCTAACATCCTTTCGTTCTGCCCAATGAATCAAAACTTTCATTCCAGCTATTACAGCTCCTTCACTCCAAGGTATCCTTCTGAATCTGAAACAAACAACTTTCATAAAAACAATAATGATTAAAAAAAAAAATCTATGTTTTTTGTGATAACAATGTGTTCTGGATTAGATTTTATATTACCCACAAAGCACTAGTGCTGAGGTAAACTTCATAATGAGAGAATTAAAAAAAAGTTGCACTGCTTGTAGAAAAAATTGAGTCAATCTCTAACCTTGATTTTTATTTTGTCTATTTTGTAGGTTTGCTCTAGAGCACGACCAATAGAAATTGACTGCTATCCTTGCCCGACTTTGGCATACCTAAAATATATTGGTCTAAGTATGCTGCAAGGCTGGAGGTATGAGTCACAGTGGCCCCATACCTAAAACTACTTTGTGAAAATTGTTGCCTTGAAAGTAAATTTCCTTATTGGTATCAAACACAGCTGACACATATTGTATGTACAAATCTGCTCAACGTGTTTTGGATACCATGAGACATTGTAATGGAATCTACTCTATTTTTTTTTCTAATGAGTGGCTAAGCAACCAGTCAGAAAGATAGACTTCATAGAGTCACATGAAAACTGTTTTCACATGATTATATCTCCTACTTTACTACCACCCAGATACATCCAAGTCCTTGAATTTCCTCCTTCGTAGATTTGTGGAGCTCCACGTATCTGATGTGTTAAACATCAGACACAGAGTGTAAACAGACTTTCCTCCATCCATAACACTTTCTGTGTGTCTCTGATTAAGTTTTCCTGAAGTTTCCTCTAAACTGGTGACGTTGAAATTCGTGTCTTGTCCCCTTCATGAAGCCTGTTAGGTGGCCTGTTTCTCTAACATAAAATTTTGATGTACTTATCTTCTTGCTTACCTTTGCATCAGCCTCTCTGACTATCCTGGTCACAGGCAGTTTGTGTTGTTCTCTTAGTAGGAAGTAGGATACCACTATATGTTTTCAATTTTATTTCCCAAATGAATAAATATCCAGAACAAGAAGTTTAAAAGAAAGTGTTTTTGGCCATTTTAATACTATAATTGAACCTACAGAGGCTGATGCTTCATCAAATCACCAAATTCAGTGCTTTAATCACCACAAAGTTTTTTAGCTGTTAAAACATAATTGTATTTCTTTCCCTAATGATCAATTAGCATTTCAACACGATAAACTTTCAGAAAGAAACACAATGTTCCAACAGAAAACCAGAATGATGGTTGCTGAAAATAGGCCTCTGTACACTATGCAAATATTCCATTAAAATACCTCCTGTTGAATGAAACTATTGACAATTAAATGCCATTTTGATTTGATTTAATATCATATTAGATGAAAACAAATGTGCGTTTTTTAAAAAATATTTTAGTGACCTTTTTTAGCAGTAGTGTAGATCATTAAATTGAGTACATTTTGAGAAAACACAGCAAACACCTACTCGAATCAAACTGAGTAGGTGTTCCAGGTTAATTTTGTTAACTTGATTGCTGCAATCACACTCAAAATGTTGCCCTGTTGGAGTTTTATACTTTCTTTTACCCAGTGGTTAAAAAAAGAAAACACAATGACTGTTTCAGTGTATTCTGAATCTTTTTTTTTTTAAATACGATAAATTAAAACACCTCACAAAACAATAATAGTACTGAACAGATACTCTGTGTGACTGGAGAAACCTTGCTAAGATTGATTCTCTACCATTCAGATATAATAACTAAATGCTTTTATAATGCTCATACACTCCACAAGACAAACACTTTTAATTAAATATACATCTGTTTTAACATGCACTCAACCAGGAGGCATGAGGAGGCATCCTAATCAGGCCAAACCACCTCAGCTATTTCCTGTTGACACAGAGGAGCAGCAGGTCTGGTTTGACCCCCCCTTAATGACAGAGCTCCTCAACCTCTTCTGTGGGTGGGCCCAGAAACCCTTCAGAGGAGAAGTGTTTGTACCCACTGTGTTCTTATTGCTTCACTTACTACCCACAGATTATAGCCACAGCTGAGGGTAGGATCGATGATTACCACAGATGCTTTACCGATCTGTCTGTCAATCTCCCACTCCACGTTTGAACAAGCTATGAAGATACACTGAATATTCTAGTACAGCTGTTGTAATGTCATATGCATATTGTATGCATGTATTATATTTATTGCCATTAGGAGTGCAAAAAAAAAAATCATGAAGAGACCAGTATTGCCAGTGTATGCCTGTGTATGCTTGTCACATAAGAAAAAAAAATTAATAATTCACAACTAAATCTCCAAAATCTTATGCAGACGGTGAAATCTGAAAGAGATAGGATACTACAAGGTGGTATCAGGGGAGAATGCAGCTAAGAAGCATTAGAGGGGAGCCTGTAGGAGGACAACCATCAAGAAGAGGAAGTGAGTCAGGGCAGAGACATGGATTAAATGGTGGAAGCTGAGAAAGGAAAAAATGTTGCACAGAGTTCAGAGAGGAGTTGAGACGGCCTCTGGGAAGAGTTACCAGATGACTTGAAAAGTACAACTAAAGTACTGAGAGAAACTGCCAAGAGGGGGTTTGGTGTACTCTCTGGACAGAGGAATGAGGACAAGGTGACTTTATGGTAGGCTGAGGTACAAGTAAGTAGAAGAAACTATTTAAAGGTTAGCAAAGAAAACTTGTGATAGTCAGGGAGATGAAGAAAACAGACCGGGATACTGTGAGGCTAGGCCTGCAGCAAAGAAAGGCAAAGGAAAAACCTTTTGGTGCTGTAAGTGAGATTGGACTCTAACAAAGGGGAAAAAAAGAAGACTTGTATTTACTTGCCAGGCAGAGAGATTAAGATGAAAAGGATGTGCAGCAGATTCGGGTTATGAAGGATACCGATGGAAATGTACTAATAAGTGTGTGTGTTGAGAAGTTAGAAGGATTACTGTATGATGAAAGTAGAAACTGAGAGAGCGAGAGGAAGGAGGACAGATGAAGCACAGTTAATGAATTAGGAAGTGCAGAGAATTAGTAAGGAGGAAGTGAAATCAGAAATGAAAAAGATGAAGAGTTGAAAGGCAGCTGGTCTAAATGCATACATGTGGAGGTATGGAGGGGTTTAGGGTAGCAGACTTTTTAACCAGACTGTTAAATAACATAATGGAGAGTGGATACCTGAGGAATGGAGAAGAAGTGCACTGTACCGCTTTTCTAGAACAAGGGTGATGTGCAGAGCTGTACAAAGGGTTAAAGCTAATGAGCCATACCATGGAACTATGGGGAAGACTTTTTGAAGCTAAGTTAGGAAGAGAGGTGACAACTAGTGGGCAGCAGTGTGACTTCATGCCAAGAAAGAGAAATACAGAAACAATTTTTGCTTTGAGAGTGTTGATGAGAAGTATAACAAAGGGAAAAAAGAGTTGCTACTGTGTCTTTGTGGGTCTATATTATAGGGTGCCAAGACAGGATCTGTGGTACTGCTTGAGGAAGTCAGGAAGGGCAGAGAAGCGTGTGAGGGTGGTGCAGGACACATAAGAGGAAGAAGATGAAGAAGAGTCCAGACAAGGATGAGTGGGTGGAGATTATATCTCCGGGGTGATCTATGACAGAAGGATAGCACCAAAAGTGAAAGGTATACACCTTTCACTTTTGGTGCTATCCTTTGGAAAACTGTGACGCTGACAAAAAAGACAGGAGGCGGAACTGGAGGTGACAGAGTTAAAGAAGTATAAAGTTTCACTGGGAGTGACCAGAATGTACAGGCTTAGAAATGAGTACATCAGAGGAACAGCTCAGGTTGAGCAGTTCACAAACAAAATTGCAGAGGTAAGGCTGAGATGGTTTGGACACGTGCAAAGGAGAGATAGTAAATATATTGGACAAAGGATGTTGAGCTGCTAGGCCATAGGAAAAGAGAAAGACCACAGTGAAAAAAATTCATGGATTTGGTGAAAGAGGACATGCAGAGAGTTAGTGTAACAGAGGATGATACTACGGATACACTAAGATCGAGGCACATGATTCACTGTGTGAACCCTGAAGGGAGCAGCCAAAAGAACTAACTTCAGCATTGTAAAATTATTTGTGAAATATAATCTCTTTCTTACGCCAATAATTACACAGTCAAAAAGGTTTAATCATCAAATGCTTGTTGGGTAATGCTGGCTGCCCAGGTAGAAGAAGCCCTAAGAAGGGCTCTGTTTCTACAATTAAGAAAAAGTAAAAACAGATCAAAGATGAAGAAAAGAGAGCAAAGATGCACCAGAATAACATGACCAATAGACTGACAAGGTGCTAAGCATGCAGTTTTTTTACAATTTCATTACACTCATCACATCGGGTTTCTTAACACCAAGACAACAATGGTGGAAACACTCATCTCAAGGGTTCGAAAACGGACTTCGATCTCATGCTAGCTAACGTCATCTTTTAGTCCATTTTTCACAAAGTAGTTTCAAGCATTGTGTCAATACCACTTAACGTTACATCAATGTATTCATCAGCTATGACTAATACATTATAAACCTATTAATAAAGCTCTACTTATACAAAAATAATATTAGGACATACAGAGAAACCACCAAAATCTACAAAAATACCACATATAAACTTTTGGTCATATTGCCCAAAGCTATGTGGAGATGCTTTTAACTCAGTAACAAGACTGCACCAGTGCTACTGTAGTTTAAGGCCACCACTTGATAAACTATGACCACATTATCTGCAAAAAACAAAGATGTGATCCAAAACTATTGAACTATAACCTTGAAATTCTCAATGTAAAGGTTTAAGCAGCCTTGTTGGAATGAAATCCCCAGCATGAACTTATTGCTGGCACTAACACGCTCTCACTACCAGTGTACAGGGATCAAATAGCCTGTTCTTATGATTCAGTTATCCCAGTTATGTATTTGTGAAGCATAATCACTTGTTACTACATTTTTAACTAATTTAGAGAGACTCTGCAGTACATCTATTCATTATTTAGCTGTGATGTTGTAAGCTGACAGCAATTCTAGTGCTCAAGGGCAAACCGGACTAAGTATTTAAAAGAGGATTGTGACACAGCATTGATTTCGGCTCATGTTTAAAAGCAATTACATCTTGCCCAAAGTATAAGTATCTATTCACCCCCTCAAAACAATGCCCTTCAGTACAGTAATACATGAATACATCCTACTTTGAGTCCCTGACAATATACAGAGTTACACTCTCAGCAGGGTACTTCTCAGTAATGGCCTAGGAGTAGAACAGCTTCCTCCACATTAAACAGCCCATTACTAGACATTGATTGCAGTTAACACCAACGTCAGGCTGTATTAATCGTTCCATTCTTCCGCTCGAGTGCCTCTGCATAGACCTGAACCTGAGTGCTTATCTGGGATCATTTAACAAGGTTTGAGGAAGTGAAGGGATTTCTGTCAGTGTGTATCACATCACTCCTGCTGAGTTTAGTCTGGCTGTTTGAAAATGAAAGTTGTAAATGAAGAGAACGTTATAGAAAGAGACAAATCAGATGTTTCAATGCTAACGGGCCAAAGAGGGGAGCAGTCTGATAAAAGCTAGAGCAGCAAGGTCATGCAAGACTTGTCTGTTTCCAGCAGTGATTTTGAGGTACCAGTCAGCAATTTCCACAAGTGGCTGGGGAGCGCAAGTATCTACAAGCTAAACACAATATGAGTAAAAAGGAGAGAAGACAGCAGTCACAACTCTAGTGGTGACAGGGTGATGCTGTACAGTGTGCATGACAATAAGGAACTCATCCTAGCAACTGCAAAACCATCTGGACATACAAGGGAAGATGACTGTGGAGGGGAAATTGCCCAAATTTAAATCACAAAAGAGGATCTACAGTACCGCAAAAAGGTCTAAGGCCAGTTGTCATTTCTTTATAAATTGCAAAACCATAAAGAAATGAAGAGGAAAATGGAAAATAGTTGAAGTGAAAATATAATTGGAAATACATATAAACTCTAATGATCTTGAAATGAAGTATATGGTATAATCAGCATTATTTTTCAACACAGTCTGAATTCTCTCAGGCAAATTTTCTTGTAATTTCTTTAAGGAATAGTTAAGTAATAGTCTCCTCAGGAATAGTTCCCCAGCTTTCTTGAAGGACATCCAAAGCTCCCCTTTGGATGCTGGCTTCCTTTTGTTCCGTTCTGTCAACATGAACCCACACTGCTTCAATAATGTTGAGACCCAGACTATGGAGAGGCTGATCCATGACTGACAGTGTTCCATTGTGTGTTTTTCTATACAGGTATCCCTTTTCTGCATTGGCAGTGTGCTTGGGAGGACTGTCATGCTGAAAAAGCCGTTGCCAGTCAGATGCTTCCTCGATGGTATTGCATGGTGGATCATAATCTGATTTTGTACTTTTCTGCATTCATAATTCCATCAATTTTGACACTTCTTTTATCCTCTATTTGTATAGTTTGAGACATTTTTCAAGGACACACTGCACACCATGCCAATATAGGCCCAAAGAGCTATTCATTTTCAGCTAATAGTTATTAGTTTTCAGCTAATAGCTCTTTGGGAATCAACTTGTTGGTATCCGTGCCTGTCAAACTGTAAAATTATATGTTTTTGAGAATGGCTTTTACTAATAAGGTGCCTAAAATACAATAAAAATGGGTTCTTTTCAACACTGGTTCATCCTTCGCATTAGTTGCCTTTTTTATGCTTTAATGACTTGTGGTGAGTGGCTAAAATACATTTGTCTAAAAATGGTCAGGTGAACTGAGGATGTGAGAAAAGGCTGCCGTCAGTGCTTTTAACACTTTGAAAGTCCCTCAGAAGGCCTTTCAAAGTGTTAAAAGTGGTTACAACAAAGTCTGGCTCCTTGGAAGCAAAATATAAAGACATGAGGGACATCTCAACACTTTTGCACAGTACTGTACCATATATTTTTTTAATCTATTCCCCAAACTTCTTATCTGCCACAAATCATAAAACTTTAACTTATATAACAGTGTTTCTATAAGAAGAAATCTTTGTATGTTATCGTTACCATTTCATTTACTATTAATACATCAATTAACAAAACCGACAACATTGAGAATTTCTAATATACTCGCCTGTCCACTAAATATCACTCTAGATATTTGTAGATGCAGTTTCCAAGACAAAAAACATAACATAAATCTGTATTTATTAATATATAATCGCTATAAACATTTATGAAGGACATTACGTAGGTGAGGTGTTCTGAATAGAGTAAACCGTTAACACACAAG
>VURO01022325.1:0-11135 GCA_015108175.1 Pelvicachromis taeniatus
GCGGTTGTTGGAGACTGGCTCTTATTCCCTACTCAGAGGGAATTGTCACAGAAGTGAGAGGGAAAGAGGACCCAGGCGCGGTTTATAGACTGAGGTGAAAAGAGTGTGTTTACTTACAGTGCTCCAAAACGTATTCCAACAGTTCACAAATAATGCAGTTCCCAATTGTGCTCCTCCTTTGCTCCCGAGTGTCTCCTTGTCTTTGGTAGCCCAGTGCACGAGTGGTGCTCCCGGAAACTTCTCTCCGCCCGACTCTCCAGGAGAGGGTGTAAAAGACCAGAAAATCACAGTTAGCAGGTTCGCTAGCCCCAGTTCAGTGTAATAATCCCACTTCGACGGTTGCCGCATCCAGCTTAAATGCCACTGGTCGTAGATAACGGCTGATTGGAAACAGCTGGCCGAGTGATGAGACGCGCGAGGACCGACGACAGCGCAGAGGGACTTCCGGGTCGAAGGTCGCCCGGCTACTATTGGAGACCGGCGTCTATTTGCCGCAACATGTTTTCAAACCGGCGTTTATTAGAAACGGGAGTCAATATGAGACAGGCCACTATTAAAAGATATATGGTAGTTAAGATTTGTTTGTTTTTTGAGGCTCTCATTGTCTTCTGTAATTTATTACCAATCACATCTGCACACTGAAGAGTTTTTTTTCATGTTTATCTTTTTTTTTTAACAGCGTAAGTAATATAATTGGATCTTTTGCTTATTCTTTCATACTTCCGTCACATCCCATTGTCACCGACTGCAGTCATACATTTCATGAGGTTAACCTTTTCAATTAAAGATGAAGGTGCTCCTGGTGAACATTTACATTGTGCCATCTTTGTGTGATGTAAAAAAAAAAAAAGTCTGATTACCCATTATCACAATTTGTACATGCCATAAAAAGTCACAAAAAAATCTGAATTCATCCTCTGAAGCTTTAAGTGAACCGTTAATGCTTGTTGCTGACTAAAACTGAAATATGCAGTGCGACCAGACAATCCAGGAAAACTAATATGAGGAGCTAATTACATTGCACCGCATCTATTCCCTTCGTAACCACGTCTCGATTTTACTTCTAAAACTTTCTCAGCCGTGAAGATATTAATATCCACTCTCTGTGTGCTCTTTGGTTAAGTGCTGCCTTTTTCTGCCACTTTAGCTAAAAGCAGAAGTGAGTAACCCCCCCTCCCCCAGCTCTCCACCGTAGTTGGTGCCATTTTTTCTTTAACTCCTCGTATTCCCTAACCCCTTTTTAATGCCCACCTCTCCATAATGACTGTCCTCAGCTGAGGCCTGTGAGAAGAGGAAGTCTCTGTGTTTTAGTTCCCTCATGCATAAACATAACCATACTGTAAGTATGGAACTCTGAGTTGTCACATCCTGTGTCTGTGAACAGCAAATCACCTTCTTCCCATCTTTTAAACATATCGCCATCTCCCCCTGGAGGCTTTATCAGCTAAATACCCCATCAGTAGGAGATCCTAGGCATAAGCCCATGTGTAAATTTGCTGCGCGGCTTCGAGGATACGTTGCACTGGGAGACAGCCGATAAAAGCTACCATTAAAACAGCATTTGGGGCCTTTTCTTTGTAATGGAGATGGAGGAAGCACGCTCTTGACAGTGTCAGTAGATAAACAAACCTGCGCTTTATGTGAGCTTGGAACAGGAGGAAGGTTAGTGTAGTGGAAGACACAACAACAGACACTACATGGATGCACTTTAGCACATACTGCAGACGTGTGTCTAGGCATGTATTTGCTTATGTTGCAGTTAAATGGCTTAACACTAACTTGTGTTTTTGTGAAAGATATGACACTTTGAACACTTTGAAAATACATCAGATCTCAATTTAAAAAATGTTTTTTTAAAAAAAGAAGAAAACATAGGGAATATGTATCTATACCTCGAAAATCAAAGTGAAAAAAATGTGCAGCAGGGTAGTCGATTTTGCCGAAATTTCATTGCAGCAACTCAAAATGGTACTCAGTAGTTTATATGGCCCCCACGTGCTTGTATACATGCCTGACAGCATTAGTGCATGCTTCTTATGAGACAACAGATGGTGTCCTGGGGGATCTCCTCCCAGATCTGGACCACGGCATCACTAAACTCTTAGACAGTCTGAGGTGAAACCTGCCAGTGTTGGATGGATCGAAACAACATCCCAGAGGTGTTCTGTTGGATTTAGGTCAGGCGAGTGTGTGGGCCATTCATTAGTATAAATTCCTACATTCCCCGGGAACTGCCTGCATAGTCTTGCTACATGAGGCTGAGCATTGATGTACACCAGATGGGTCCAAGGATTTCATCCTGATACTTAATGGCAGTGAGGGTGTCGTTGCCTACTCTGTAGAGGTTTGTGTGTCTCTGTGTGACCATCACTGACCCACCACCAAACCAGTCATGCTGAACAATGTTACAGGCAGCATAATGCCCTCCATGACTTCTCCTGACCCTTTCACATCTTTCACAAGTGCTCAGGGCGAACCTGCTTTCATCTCTGAAAAGCTCAGGGCACTATGGTGGACTTGCCAATTCTGGTACTCTATAGCAAATGTCACCTGGGCTCCCCGGTGCCGAACATTGAGCACAGGGACCACGAAAAGGCCCATTGGCCACCTTCATCAAATCTGTTTCTTATTTTGTGGTCAGAGATATTCACACCAGTGTCCTGCTGGAGGTCACTTTGTAGCTCTGGCAGTGCTCATCCTTCTTGCACAAAGGAACAGATACTAGTCCAGCTGAAGGGTTAAGGAGGGTAGGTATGAGTGAACTCTCATACCCCCACCAGAGCAATCTGTCCATTGCCATCTTAGTGTCTTAAAACTACAAGTGATTAGAAGAGGATGAATAAGAATAAGAAACAGAGGGAAATAGCACGCTCATGCTCACTCTCTGCTATGAAACAGGCCAACTACAAAGCACACTGTATAAATTTGAATTCGATTCTAATATAATTTTCATCATATTCATGTGTTAAGTGAGAGGTGAACCTAGCTTATTAAGACCCTAAACCCATCAGAAAAGCATTTACTGACTTCAAAGATTAGGACAGAAGGTTTAAAGCGCAGTGGCTTCACCTGCATAGTTGGACGCTACTGCCATCTTTTAAGCACAGTCTATGTTATACTCATTTGTGTGTTCACAGTTTCCATAGTGTGACTGCATTTTCAGGTGGAAACTGCCTCGCAGTGGAAAAGATTTACAGTATATTTCATTAATACAGAGTAGTGACCTCCTGGGCTGCTCACTGGTGTTCATCAGGTCTGCTGCTGAATCCTAATATCACTCTCCATGGCTACCTCCACTGTCAGCGTGAGGAGTATGGAAGAGGGAGACTGTGAGGGAATATGGAGGTTTCAGGGTCATTTTAGTAATGCCTCTCCTTCTGTCTGTCAATGAGTTTGTGTGTCTGTGTGTGTGTGTACTGGTGTATTCGCTTCCAGTCTGTGCAATGGGAGTTCAAGCAAAGTGGCTCCGGTTGCCTGGACACTCCCTTGGCGAGATGAGCTTAAGACAATGGGTCAAGCCGATAAAAGGTGATAGGTTATTAAGAGAGAGGGTGAAAAGGTGAGGTCGAGACCAGGACACAGAGGAATCAGTGAGGGAACCATGGGTTTCCTTGTGGAGTCTCGAAGATTGCTCTGGAACATAGTGAAGCAGCTCTTGATTTAATAAACAGAGCTGCGTTTTAAAATATAGACTTTGCTTTCAGGCACTCGTCGCATAGCAGTGAAGCTATTCCTGCCCTGGCAGTACAGCAAATATAGAAAAGATTTCACACATACACTGCTTCTTAGTACCACTATATGTCAGGTTACACTTGTTTTTAGGAAAAAATAGTTTGTGCTCAGATGTTTAAATGCACTTTACATAACCTTAAAATGTCCCTGCAAACAAGTAGCTAAAAGTAGATAATGTTTCTGCCTTTTGTGCGTTCGCTCACCAGTGATTTGGCACACATAATGAGCCAGTTGCAGTGAGCTCCCACAGACTTGAACTAAAAGTAGCACGTCTGCATGCCATGTCAACTCAAATTTAAATTAAAAAAAAAAAAAAACTTCCTCATGCTTTGCTCATTTTTACTATGACTGTGAACACAGTGTATTACTGCAAGTGCTCATAAGTTCAAAGCACAATTACTTTAAAGCTTTTAGAAACTTGGCATTGTTTCTGTATAACATTAAATATTCCTAAGTAATCAAATATTTATTACATTTGCACTCAAAGACTTGACAGGTGATCAAAAAGCTTCACAGCTGTCATCATATTTTAATTAAAATGTTGCTAAATCCTGATCCATCTCAGCTTTAAAATACTAAGAGGATGAAAACAGAAGAATAGCAAATATGTAAGTTTGTCTGTTAAATTGTGTCTTAACTCAGATTGAAGTTTGTCTATTCTTGTAGACTGAGAAGTTCATGAACTTTAAATATTTAAAAATAAACAGCACTCGATATGGTAATCAAGTAAATTAACAACTGTTTTCGGAGAGATAATATGTAAGAAATCAGTTGCCTAGAGTCACACTAGGAACTAGGAGAACAATGGATGGAGACTGTGGCACACTGCAAATTATTGCAATGAACTTTTGATCTTGTTGAATTTGAAATGATTGCTTCGAAGACAGGGACTAGTCAAGTGACTTTGATATGTCAGGATGGCAATAAAATAGCAATATGATATAACCATTGTGCGCTCGGTTTGTGACTGAATGGGGTCAAATTGGCAATTTTAAGCAATCTGTGATAATATGACAATTAACTGTGACACATCAGTGAAATTTGCAAATGTGTTGCCATCCATATGCAGTGAACTTTAAATTAACTACTTACATTAACTGTCCAGCGAGAACCTCGTAGATTTGAAACAAAAACTTTAGAGATTTCTACACAAATAGTGCTGCAGGACAGCAAAGTTCACCACAAAGTGACATAAGTGCTCAGCAGCCTTGCTTTTATATAGGAATATAACCAGAATAAAATGACTTAACAACCATGCGTGGCATAGTAAAGAGATGATTTGTTGCAGATGAGTTATACTCACCTGCACAGACTGACTTAGAATACAATCTGTCTGCATTTATAAATCTGTCAGCAGTTATTTGCAAACCTTTATTAATTTGTCAGAGAGTAACTGTGACTGTGTTTGGAGACAGTCACCCACCCCCCGGTTGCGACCTGGGCAATCTTGCTGCTGCAGATACTTGTAATCAATTTCCAAACACAAAATTCAATTTTGCAATTAAGCAAACACCTGTTTTTTTTCTAGTTGCAAGGAGGATACCATCCCATTTTTAGTCTAGTGTGACTGATAAGAACAAAGATACCATGAAGTGTTTTCAGTTTTTGTAAGACAAAGATTTCACCTGTAGCCATCACAGGTGATAGGCTAAACCATCTATTCATTATTACATCTTATTCAACCACTGAACACAACAGTGGTTTTGCTAAAAGCTCATTGCTAGATGGCTGGCAATTGGCAGTCATGAATTCATGACTGTGATTATGAGTCTCACGAATCTTGCAACAGCCTCACAAGGAAACCAGATGACAGTGTACATTTCAAAATGTTTGACGGCTCATGTTCTCCTGCATGCTGGTGTCTCATTTTCTATTACTGATATGTGAATAACAGAATGTGCTCTCTGGGGGATATGGAGTTGTTTAAAGCCCCATGTAAGTGAGCAGGGATGAGTTCAACAGTCTCAACTCTCTCAGCGATGAAGGTAACTTGTTTATAACTGACAGGAATGATGGCTGTAAGAGACAAAATGAGATCGAGTTTTAGAAACAAAACAAAAACTAGATTTGGAAATAAACTCTCAGTTATAAGTTTCAAAGCACAAAGTTAAAAAAAAAAAGAAGAAGAAAAAGAAAACATTCATAGTTAACTGATATTTTTGTGCCATACTGGATTTTTTTTTTACATCTTTATTTTGTTTTCTGTAAATCCTTAAAAAATCCAAACAGTCATTTTTATACACCCTGCTAAGCAATTTTCTTTCAACTTGTACCTTTATTTAAGCTATTAGGTCCCTGTGATGTTAAACTTTTTATTAAAGGTAATGTAGAAGATAATAAAATATATGGCGCAAGATAAATGAGGAAAAAGTCGATGTCTCAGATGGGAAGACTCAACCTTGACTCTCTCCACAAACTTCGCCACATTTAAGTTCAGAAAAAGGTTTGGGGAGGCTTTTTATGAGCACTGAGAAACTACTTTCAGTGGGATAGATGGACTAAAGAAAAGAAGAGGTGATCGTGAGATAGGAGAGCAGCTGTGAGCTGGTCTCAGCTACAGAGTGAAATGACATCAGCATAGAGCTTGACAGAGGTAGCATTGTATGTCTCCCTTAATCATAAAGCAACCGTCCGCATTCTTTCACTACAGACGTCTATTTACGACACAACCCACCAAATTAAACACTACAGAACTAGAAGGGGAAACAGATAAAGGAGAAGGTTGCTAACAAATATATGAAAGAACCAAACGTGTTAAAAATAAAAACAACTACAAATGACAACATTTATGTCTGCTTGTGAGGCAAGAGAAGGGTTTACTTCCTGAAAGTTATTGTTTGAAAATCACCAAATGAACATAATGTATTATTTAGCCTGTTGGCACTACTCTGTCATAGCCACTATGCAACCATTAAACACAAAGTGACAGATTTAGTGTAAATAACCAAACTTCTATTGAAAACTTAAATATTCACAAGAAGAAACTCCTCGGGAGAGCGATTACAACATAAGAACATTAAAAAATGAAACATTTTGAAGAAATTACATTCATCAATAATAACTCTGATTCACTGAAAATGAAATTGTCTGGCACTAGTTACATTTCATTGTAGCTGAGAAGGAACCAAAGGTAATGAGAAAGGCGGAAGTGCAACATGATTTAAGGCTGCTAACTAGGGAAATAAAACAGGACAAGAAGAAAAATGATTAAACAGGCAAACTCAGACACAAAATGAAACATAGCATTCGAGAAAAAAACACAGAAGGTTTATAGTGCAGTAAAAACAAGTGCAACCTGCAGGCTTTTTTTTTGTTGTTGAATCATGATATGCCTGTTTTAAGTTTTAAAATCATTATTATTGTTTTTTTCTGGGGTTTTTTTATGTGGATTTAGTAATTTTTTAGTATTCATGCCGTTGTTTAGTAAAATGTGTTTAAATGCTGGTTAAGTGAAAGAAAAAAACTAGTGATTTATTTTTATATATACTGATTTGAATTGTTATGTATTTAAATCATTATTACCTGTTACTGAAAATTAATAAAATTAATCAATTGTCGGTCTGAAAGCAATATAATTTTTAATATCTCTATGTGGCATCATTATCTCTTGTTGGCCAGAATTCATTCAAAACCTTTCAAGCTACCGTGTTTACATGCAGAATGACACAGAAAACATAACCTGCTTGGCATCAGTAATAAACAGAACTTAAAAGTTCTAAAACTCAAAACTTTGGGAATAAGAGCCAGGACCCTGAAATATTACTGCAAATGGAAAGTTAAAAAGTGGGAGTGAAAGCAGTCTAAGAGTTGAAAAGAATGTCAGTATGGTAGGTGGGTTGAGTGGGCAAGACACCCCTCTGACCACTGATAAGGATGGATACCTGTGGGTGGTGGCTCAGAGAGGTTGTTTACCTCAAGAGATACCATCTTCAACAGATTAGATAATACTCATGGGAGGCAATGCGAATTTAGAAAAAAGTATAGAAGAAGAAGATTTAGAAAGGAGAGGTGGATGTGTTAAATGTTAATAGGTTTTTGCATAATGAAATCTTTTTATTTATTAGCTGGTACAAATTAAAAGACACATTGCTTGAATAGAAATGTGTCTCTCCTGTGGCATTTCCACAAATGATTAAGAGCATCCAAATTCTTTAACTAACAAATACACCTGCCAGAGTAACGGACATCATATAAAATAATGTGTTACTCAATAACCTCACCATGTTGTATTATCTGAACTACAAAAGGATCAATGATAGTGCTTGCCATGTTGGATTATTTTGACAATGCAGTCAGAGAATGACTTGCTAACCTCGAGAATTCACTGTCTTGATCTGAATTAAAGTTTGGTTGAACTTAACTCCTTAATATAGGAGGTTGGGTTCAATAATATTTTGTCTGGCTTGGTTATTGATGATCATTGTCAATAGGCTAATGATGCTTGAGGAGAGAGTAGTCCAATGCCAAATAACATTGTTAAACAGGATCTGAAGCATCAAGAGTTTATTTAGCCAGTGATGTTAAACTTGGCAGCACAATGGTTAGCAGTTAGCTCATAGGAAAAAGGTCCTGAGTTCAACTCCACCATTAAGCCATTTTTCTGTGTGGAGTTTGCATGTGTGTGTTTGCGTGGTTACTCCAGCTTCCTCCCACAGTCCAACGACATTCAGTTAGTGAGGATTGGTTAATTGGCAACTCTAAATTGCCCATAGGTGTGAATGTGAGTGCAAATGGTTGTCTGTGTCTATGTGTTAGCCCTGCGGCAGACTGGTGACCTGTCCAGGGTGTACCCTGCCCCAAGATGGCTGGCTCCAGTCCCTCCGCGACCCTGGAAAGGATAAGTGGCAGAGGATGGGTGGATGTTCAGCTTGGCAGGTAAAATAATACCATACTTAGAGGATATGATGCCAATGAAAAAATGTTTGAATGCTTAAGACTCAAGGTTCATGGTCAAAAGTCAGGTGTGTTTGTGATATGTCAATTCAATATTGCCTTCCATATAAACTTCTTCTGGGCTTTTTTAATTGACACACTAAATATGTCTTTTCATGAATGCTTGTACAAGTTGTTTTCAATGGTAACTTTGATTCTTTAGTTGGAGGACGTGTTTAAACATTTGGTTTTAGCTTGAAGCAGAAATGTGCCTAAGTACTGTTTGAAAATGCTGCAGGCTGACTGATGACTACATTGTATGACTAAACATAGTGATTGGGATTTACATGATTTTAGTTTTTTTACCATACTCCTTTTTTTCTATGTTGCCAGCTCCCCTGAGAATTCAGATGTTCATTAGCCATTCATCTATCCATCCAGTATTTCTCTACATGTAGTTCAGGGTCACAGGGGTGCTGGAGCCAATCCCAGCCATCATGGGAGGCAGGGTATGGCTTTGATTGGTCACCAGTCAGCTGCAGGATTAATACGACATGACTTAACCATTGCATTCACACCTACAACCAACTAGGAATCGCCAGTTACCAAGCATCACCTAACATGCATGTTTTTGGACTGTGGCAGGAATCTGGAGTACCAAAGTGAGCCTACACAGGGATAGGGATAACATGCATTCTCTGTATAAAAGGGACCCAGCCAGCATATTTGAACCCAGAATATTTTTGTTGTGGGACAACAACACTAATGAATACACAACCATGCCATCTCTTCCATTAAATAAGTCAAAAGAAAAACGCTTGTATTTGTGGATTAAGCAGGAAAAGCAGATAGACGGGGGGGACCCACAGGCAGAATAACAGTGTACAGTGCAGAGGACACAGTGGTGGGTGTGGTGAGTTTGGGGAAAATGATACACTTTAACTGGGATTAGAAATAAATATATTACCTTCAAAAAGTAAAGCACATTATTGAATGGGCTCATGCATCACAGATGAGAACTCCACGAGCACACACAAGCAGCATGAAATATGTATCAGCCTGAGATATGGTTCTCTCTTAGAATAATAATCAACACCGTGGACAGCACAGAGCAGTAAAGACAAAAATCTAATTCCACAGCCACCCGCAGACACAAAGTGAGTTTGGCCGCATTGCAGGCGAAAGCTGCACCATCCCGGAGGGAATCTAAATTATGCTCCAAGAGCACTAAGTTCACGCAAGCTAGACAAAGTTGTCATTGTAACACCAACTGTGCCTGTGAGTCTCCAGTGACTTCTGACTAGCTTAGCTGTCAGAATCTGTGTGTTTCTGCATCGCAAACACTACAACAACTATTTCAAGCATGATTTTTCTCAGAAATGTCAAAGGTTTTGTTCTGTTTGTCTCTTTGTGTAACACTTGTAAATATTGCCACCTTGTGATAGAATACTTTGCAGTGACATATTGTTGCTACTTCCCAGAATTTTGCATATACCCTAAAAAAGGCAAAGTGAAAAAAGCTGTATTTTTCATACTGTGTTTCAAAGCTGCTTTACTGCCCACCACTTACAGGGTCACATTCAGCTGGAAACACTATCCACCGCTGGCACTTTATCAACGTCCTAATTCAGCATGAAAATAGCATTATTTTTCTTTTCAGGACATAACCGTTACAGTTGGAAGCAAGTGAATGCATAAATGATTGAGTACATACAGAGGGGGAAAAGCAGTTTATGGTTCAGCTGTATACTACTGAAATTAGGCACACAGCCATGACTGACCTATATTTTGCCCTGCATGATGAGCTATCCATGACAGGCAGCAGTTCAGCGAAAACACTGGAAAATTGAGAAACTGAACATGCCTTTTCTGCTGATAGCGAGACTTCTCTCAGTAGGTATCATCACAACAACAAAAAATATCATTTTGGGTATTTTGCTAAATCCCTCAGATCCCTTCTGTGTTTTGGGGAAGATAGTTATCAGGCAGGGTTCATTTTTCTTGTAAGTTTAATTTAGGCAACGTTTAATGTTTTATTTTGACACTATCCTTTGGCCAGATATATGCAGCTCTATTCAGCACTGTAACAGGATCAAAGAGCACTATAACAGATTGCTGTAGCAATACAACTGTACAGATTTAACATTCTATGTGAATGCTGTCAAACTATGAATGCTATAAATGCCTTTTAGGAAAATATAGTTACAGCAAAGTGCTTTACATTTCTAAGGTCTCATACTTTGGTATGTCTATTTTTTATTTTATATATATATATATATATATATATATAACACATATTTTAAAAAATTCCCCGCTCGCACCTGCGGGCGGTCTATCCTTCAAGCTTGGGTCCTCTACTAGAGGCCTGGGAGCTTGAGGGTCCTGCGCAGTATCTTAGCTGTTCCTAGGACTGCACTCTTCTGGACAAAGATCTCCGATGTTGTTCCTGGGATCTGCTGGAGGCACTCTCCTAACTTGGGAGTCACCGCACCGAGTGCTCTGATTACCACTGGGACCACTGTTACCTTCAC
>VURO01022326.1:0-17088 GCA_015108175.1 Pelvicachromis taeniatus
CGACTTCCTCTCCTTACACCCTGTACCAAACACACCCTCACAATTGGGTGGGCCAAGACTTCCCATTACTTCCCATTAGTGCTGGGCAAAACAATTATTTTCCGAATCGATTAATCTAGTGATTAATTTTTCGATGCATCGATGAATCTAATGATATATGTTACTGCTAAGCAGCTTAAATGAGTTTTGCATTTACGGAGGTTGGGTGTTTATCTCTGAGTGTGTGTCTACGTGGGGGGTGTCTGGATGAATTAAAGGGTAAAAACCAGCGTTAGTAACAAAGTTGAAAACTTACGGTCGTTTTATGATCGGCCATTTCCACCTTACAAAGCCGGCAAACGACTGAATCACTTCCTTTTCGGTTAAAATATCCCCATACTGTAGAACTGCGTGTTCGGGGGGCGTGGTTTAAGTCGACGTGTTACCGCTACTAGCTGCCGCCATGTGTTTTTTTGAAAGTGACGACGCATTGACGCAAATTTTTTACGTCGACGTAGTCCCAGCCCTAATTCACACATGATTTGAGAGCAACTTGGGGTTAGTATCTTGCCCATACAAACTCCATCTTGGCTTTTGGCATGATGTTTTACTATCTTGGCATGCAGACTGGAGTGAGGCATCAATCCACCAACCTCCTGATTAGTGGATGACCTGCTCCATCCCCTGAGCTACAGCCAAGCCCATAAGTAATGTGTATGTTATACATTTATTAACTAATGATAATTTAGAATAACTTTACAGGTATAATCCACCTGTTAACAGATGATATTATTAGCTTTTAAAAATACAAATTGAGTCATCCAGAAATGATTAAATAATATATAAACATAAGTGGACAAGCAGTACCTGTCAGACTTCTTCAGGTTTAACGGGACTGTTTTTGGTCTGTTTTCCCTTTGCAGATCCTCAAATTCTATGGCTTCCTGTAGTTTAACCTAAGAAAGTTTGTCCACAGAACAGAGTCAGTGAAACTGCTACAGAGAGAACTACACTGTGAAAATGCAAAGCCATTGAACCTTCTTAACAGGAGGTTGAAAGAAGTCAGAATCCCTCGAGTTTCCATCCGTACTGCTCGTCTCACTGGCTTGGTCAGATGCCAACTCCCTTCAAAAACAGGAGATTTTCAGGAAAATTATAAAAGACGCTGAAAAGCTTGCACTCAGGTTTTATTGCGACTTCCTTTACCCTCTCCTTGAGCCTGCTGCCAGGACCATGGCACTGTGATGGTTGAACCGCTTTATAATGGCAGAGTTGCTGCTCTCCTTCACCGACTTGTTTGCATTGGAAGTTGAAGGCTGTGTTGTGCAAATTCCATAACCCTGTGTCACAAAAAACAGGTTTTCATAGGTAAAGGAAGGTAAATGATTAAAGAGTTATCAGACATGACTGAGGCTGGCTAATCATCTCACCTCATCTAATGTTTTATCCTCCAACGACTGGAGGTCAACCAAAGGATTCTTTACTCCTTGAGTCACGAGAGACTTTAACCCTGTATGGATTGGATGGTAAAAGCAAACTTCACATTAATGACTTCTTACATGTGCTGACAGTCCTAGAAAAAGAGTCAGATTGCCTACCCTTCTCATCCTGCTTAGCACACTCTGAGAAGATATCCTGTGTCCCTGTGTTGATGCGGTCTCTGTGAAAATAATGGGACTGGAAAAAGCGGGTCCAGAACTCCTTTTCTGTCAGGTTATGAGGCACATTTTCGCTATACTTCTGCTTCACTGCAAGTAAAATGCAAAGTCAAAGAAATTACATTTCTAAATGTCACGAGGAACACCAGCTCCACATTTAATTGGATGAGGACAAACATCGAACGCTCTATGCAGTTTTCTCACCGACGTTGCTTCAGTGAGAAAACTGAAGTTTTGCTCCCTTTCCGATTGATTGCATGCCAGTTAGTAAAATCATTGTCACAGGCTGTGACTGAAATAAAAACCTGAGCTTGTAATAACCACTTTCTGGGATTTTTATGCCCTTAGTGTTGGCGATAATGTAATTCTTTACCTGCAGGATATGTTCTGAAGATGGATTCAATAATGTCAGCTGTCAGGTTATATCTCAAGCCATTGCAACCATCCGTTTGAGGCCTAATGTCTGCCTGTGGAGCATAAAAGTGATATCTGTTAAACTTTAGCTGTAGGTAATTATGTTCACTAAAGAGCTTCAGATTAGAAAATGTGACATAATTATGTCAGACTTCATGGACTCACCAAAAATGCTCCAGATATACCGACTTCCTGTTTGTTGTTACACGGTGAGGGGTCTGTATTGTTAATGCCTCCTAACCGGTTGGCCCAGAATTCCTCAGCACTGATCACTTGGCTCACCACGAGGTCTTTATATAGCTGGAAAAGCACCGGATCTTCTTGAAGCATCCTGCAGGAGAAAATACAAAAATAAAAGAGTAAAAGTGTGTTGACACATACAAATGTAAAGGAGCTGGGAGCATCTTTATTTGCTTTACTCTGTTTCTCTGTCAGCTCATTAAATAAGATACATGCAAACCGACAAGTCGACCTTTGATTTAAGAAGTGCCAGATCAGTGTACTATTATTATTATTATTATTAACTTTTATTGACGCGTGTGCACTATAAAGTCAATTTGGTTTTAGTATTTTCATTAATTGCATTTATTTTAGCCATATCCTATAAGATCAGACACACTAATGTGGAATGCTGTGTTTTTAAAATGTGTCACAATATTTCCATACATTATCCACACGACTCCTACAGAATTTTAGGATCCTTTAACATAGAAATGCTGCTGTTCCAGCTTTAGTTGAAAATTGTGGGTCTGTGTTTTAGTCTAGATCGGCAGAAAAGACACTTTTGGAAACACTGATGCTGGCACCCACATTTGTTTACTGTTTTAGTTGCATCAGCCACAAGATTTAAGCAGAAACATAACAGCTTCCTAATCAGGTTAAATGTGTGTGTATGGATAAAGCTCCTAGATGTATTTTCCTTTTGTGACAACTCCTATTCCGTTGTCTACTACCATGGCCATTTTATACTCAGTTTGTTATTTGAGTAACAATTTCACTTCATCATTGACTCGCCGTAGTATTTTTCCACAAAAAAAAAACAAAAAAACCCTCTGCTTCCTGTTTACATTAGTACATGCATGCCCACAGTGCAAATGTAACTGGCCACTTGTGTGAAAGTTACCAGCTCATTATATTTTGTATTGAAAAGAGCAGGTAGATAATGAGATTATCATTATGTTTCTGCTTTCTTGTTTTAACCAGCCTTTGTTTATACATATTCAAAAACTCCAACTGCACTAAAAATGCATCTCAGACTTAATATCTGTTATTCCTAAAGTCAAACGTAAGTCCAATATATAAGACCATGTAAACAAACAATCAAACAAAAAATCTAAATTAAATTGAATCACGTTTGATGTTATTCTTGATATACAAATGTGTCAAACATACTCAGAGCTAATGAGTATATTTCCACACAGGTCTGCAGGACGATCATTTGTGATTTGCAGTGTGTTTACATAATATTTGTAAAATGGGAAATCTCGTGGTAGAGCCAAAAGGATTATCATGATACTAAATAAATATGAACAACTTTAGGGCATGCACACAGACGTACTCTGAGAACTCAATAGGAGTTTACAGAGAACTCTGAACAAACATTACAAAAAAAAAAAAAAGCGTTAAAATGGATAGAAAATGAAGGTAAAACTGCCACATACAAATATGTCACATGTGATGAGCTAAGGTAGCTCGCGGTATCTTAGCAGCAGCATCTCTATTACATGTCAAAGCCCAAAACAAACACAACTAGAGATTTTAACAAAGCAAACTACTTGCAACTATATGGACCACATGTGTGAATTTATTACTTACCAACCCAAAAGGAATAAGCAAATGATGTCATGGATGACAGACAATGTGTTTTCCTCTCTAGCTTCTGCCAATCTGACTATGTTTCTAGATAACAAACAAAACCAGGTTTTCCCCACTTCTACTGGTGGATTGCGGACCACTCAGGTTTAAAAGTTCTGAGATCCAACTTCTCAGGAAAAACAAATGCAGCATCTCAGTACAAGAGGCTTCCCGGTTGTAACATAACTTGGAATCTACACCCCAGATATTTCACACAATTTGATCATAAAGGCCCCTATTTAAACAGGCAAAATTGAGTTACAGAACCCACATATTCATGTATCTATTTTAAACATCTACCTGTTTTTCTCCTCCAGCTCCTTGTTGGCTTTCTTCTTGAACTTGGGCAGCAGCTGCTGCAGCAGTTCCTTGGCAGTTTCTCTGTCTTTGAGCGCAGTGCTCTCATTGGCAAAGTGGAATGTGGTGCTCTCACCAGTGTGAAGGACGAGCTGGAGCTGCACTTTGGCTTTCCCATCAGGGCTGATCTTCTGACCTGCACAGAGCAGAAACAGCAGCTTGAGCACTTTTCCCAGAGATGAGCATTTTCTGTGACTCGATTTGTAGTTTAACAGCTTCCAGTACTCACAGCGGATATCTGCATACAGGTGGCTGACTGTGAAGCGGTCTTTGCCTTCAGGACCCCAGGCTATACGTTCAGCCATCAGATAGAGAGTACCATCCTGCTTCTTCTGGCGGACCTTTTTCACCACCAGCAGCACCTCCTCTGATAGCGATGTCATGGCTCAAGCAACTAACTGAGAAAACAGATAAACTGCCGCTGATTATGAGTAGTAACTACGTATTATAAGATTGAGATTAGCAACAAATATGGGTTAGTGGCATGAAAAATACTAACGGTAGCCCAAAACAGTTTATTTCTCTAAGATATTCAAGTACCTCAAATAAGCTGCAAGCAATAATAATTTAAACTCCCTCGACTATAATGCCATAACTATAAGTTCTTCTTCTTATGAAGTCTCTCTTATATAACCTTAATGGCACTTAAACATTTGCAAAGTCGCCGTGTTGCTGACCGTTTTATTATATCTACTCAGCTAAGCTGCCTAACGTTAGCTAACAGTGGAGAAGAGAAAAGCTTCAGGGTGAAGTCGGGAGTAAACTTACTTTACCTCAAAATAAATCAATACTGCAACGAACACCTTGCTTCCTCTCAACACATAATCTCGACACGCTTTATTCTTCAGTATAAAAACTGCAGAATGAGTTACACTGGCGATTTTTTTCACGATTCTGGCAACGAGCGACTCGACTTCAGCGCCGACATGACTGCCGAGCGGTGTGTTACACTAAAAGGGTTCCGGTAGGATGAGGCGAAGAAGAGCGTTGTTCCACTAAAAGCAGAAGTGAAAGGTACGATTTCTATTTAATGCATTTTAACCACATTAACAGATATGTTACCAGTAATTACGATGCTGTCAAGGATGATATAAAAAATGACTGAGATGGGACAAAATGTATGACATTTTGCATTAGCTTATTTAATGTGAACAAATGTTTCAAATATTAGGCTGAAAATGTAACACAACGCATTATTCTAAAGTTTGTATAAATAAGTTTTATCTGTATTACAAAATTAGGTACGCCTTGCTAGCGTCCCCCCCCCCTGTTTCCTGTCTGTCTGTCTGTCTTAATTCTTCTTAAACAGATTCTTCAAAGTGCTGGAAACATTCATTTGAAATTTGAGTCAATATTGAAATGACAGCATCACACACTTGCTGAAAATTTGTTGGCTGGCACCATGATGTGAAACACCTGTTCAACCACCTCTCAAAGGTGCTCTTATTGACTTGAGATCTGGTCAGGCCATTAAATACACTGAACATATTGTCACGTACACAAAACCAGTTTGAGATGTTTTGAGATTTGTGGCACGGCACACTTATCTTGGTGGAAACAGCCATTTGAAGATGGGTACACTGTAGTCATAATGACATGAACATGGTCAACAACAATACTCGGGCACACTGTGGCAATTAAATGATGCTCATTACGTACAGGGGTAAGGGGCCCAGAGAAAATATCCCCTACACTATCATATCGCCACCAGCCTGAACTGTTGATAACAGGCAGAGTAGAGCCATGCTTTCATGCTGTTTCATGTTCATCACTTTCTGTTTCTGACCCTACCATCTGATTGTTCCAGCAGAAATCAAGGCTTATCAGCAGGGAATGTTTTTCCAGTCCTCTGTTGTCTAGTTTTAGTCAGTTTGCATGAATTGTAGCTCAGTTTCCTGTACTTAGCAGACAGGAGTGGCACTCATTGTGGTCTTCTGGTGCTGTAACTCATCTAGTTCAAAGTTTGATATCTTGTGCAGTCAGAGATCCTCTTCTGCATACCTTGGTTGTAGTGTGCGGTTATTTGAGTTACTGGTGCCTTCCTATCAGTTGGAAGTAGTCTGGATAGTCTTTTCTGACTTCACAAGGCAACATTGCTCAAAGATGTGCCACTCACCCCACCATCCTCTGTAAACTGTAAAAATGGTTATGTGGGAAAATCCCAGTAGATCACCAGTTTCTGAAATACGGAGACCAGCTTATATAGCAATTGCACTTATCACATACTCAATTTTGGGCTTCTTCTTTTATCTGCTACCTTTAGAGATTACCAGAGTGGATCATCTGCCTCTATCTCACCCTGTCCCTACTGTCACATCAATCCTCTGCATTGTCTTTGTCTTGCATCTCTAACATTGTCTCCGAAAAGCTCAACCTGAGCTGTAATCTTGTTCATCCTTGTTGCCCTCCTAGCATTTTTACCTCTGCCACCTCCAGCTTTACCTCCTGTCTTTTTATCTCAGCATAGCAAGTCTCACTGCGGTTTTGTAACCCTTCCCTTTCAATCTTGCTGCAATCCTTCTGTCACCAGTCACCCCTGACACTCATCTCCACCCACTCCACTCTGTCTGCCCTCTGTCAGAGTTAATCTAAATCTAATGTGAAGTCTGGATGAGGTCTTAATTCCAGCTACTCAAAATATGTGCTACAAGTGCATCTGGCTCTTTGACAACAAATTGGCTGATAAGTTTTGATTTATTACAAATGACAATTGCAGAAAGATATTTTAGAGTTGAAAAGTTTTGCACACAATAGCTGTTTCAAGTAGTATCACATTAAATAATCCAAATTCAACACATGTAATATTAATGATGATATATTTTCAAATACCATACAATTATTGCTACAAATGATGAATGACCACACAGAAAATGGGTAAAAAAACAAAACAAGAGCACATGATGATGATCAAAGCTGAATTTTATTGAAATAGAAGAAAGTACTTTGAAATATCAGATATTTGACAAAGATATTTTGGACATTCTTTTTAACTCTCTTGCTACTAATTAAATTGAATGTAACATAATTGTGTTGTTAGAAATAATGTTCAACTATAATTTAAAATTCAAATTATTGGTTTTCCCTTCTTTGTGTGGAACTCTCTTCCCATATGAAAGGAACACGACATGCGATTTTAGTCATATCTGAATTTCTAAATTTATAAGGAAGCTGAAAGGGCACATCACAAAGTTTGTAAAAGAATGACTTCTCGAGAGATGAAAGTATACACCCACCATTAAAATATATTATTTTGTCCCACCTCCAAAAGAGTACATGCAAATGTTTGGATAGATAAGGTAAGATAGAAAGAGACAGCTTGAAAAGATGCAGGAAGTTTCAGACCAAAACATCTCCGCTGTTTAGCATCGAGTTTTGTTTTTAGTCTTCTAAATATGAAGTTTATATTGTGTAGATAGGTTTTAGGAAGAAATAGTTTAAATATATCTTGGTCAGATTTTCTAGCTCAGTTTTCCATTTTCCTGTTCACAATGTTTACATCAGTCGTGCTCTTTGCATTCAGCAGCCTTGCAGCCACACTGGTCAACTGAAATGTACGTGTACATTTTTGTGGTCTTATCAGAGCATTTCATCTGCACTTTCTTCTCGCTGGTCTTCATTTCTTGACAGCAGGTGCACGAATGCATCATGCTATTGGCCTCTGCCGAGTACCTGCAAGTAAAGATAGTTTCAGAAACAAACAAGCGTTAAATAAGAAATGATCATAATAACACCAGGTGCAGTTAATAGTAAATAGTTTGTTTTTGCATATTTTCATGAATCTCACATTGAGAAGGACGCTCCACAGGATCCCCCACATGATGTGAGTTCCACTTGCGCAACTGATTGGCAGTTCTTTATGTACAGATAGGTGGTGTTGGTGTGGATTTGACAGCTGTCACGAGGCGTACCTGTGAATGACAGAAAAGCACTGAGTGACCGGATAGGTAATTATCAGGCTTGTGTTCTTTGTTCTGTTTGGTGTTCATGTTTAATAATTTGATCTTCACCAACAAAGCTCTTAAGTCTGGAAACCTTTGTGAATGAAAACATGCTGATGAAATGATTAGTTTCTGGTTTGGCTCACAGGAAATTTATAAGCATTTGCTTCCTTTCTTGGGGTAACAAAAAAAAAAATATTTGAGACTTAACAGCTATAAATTATTCATGAAGGCAGATATTTATATGAAATTACATTTTCAAAACTATAAAGTAATATTGTTCAATGTGAATTTTTTAATACTTACAAGTTTTGCAGCAACCATTTGCATCAGTTTTCTCAGTTCCCTGCAAAACAGACAGTTTGTATTGTAAACACTAGCAAACTTACGCAACTTACTTGTATAATAATAATAATAAAAAAAAACAGCTGGTAGACGCAATAGCAGATTGATTCTGTTTTACTATGTATTTTCAAAAATTTGGCTTTGCAGTTACTTTAATTTAATGATGGATCTTTTTATTTGGATGCAGTTTATGTTGCCTGTTTTTGGCTTTGTACATTTTTAAGTACATTCAAATCAAAACTTTAAATTTCAAGAATTGTACTCTATAATTTTAAAACTAAAAGGAAGCCAAAGAAAATAAACTCTTAAATAAGAGTTTCAAATGTTATATTTGAGTGTCAATATTTAGCTGTAAGAAAAAAACCCTCTGCTTTTAAAGGCTGGATTGTACTCACTGGAACGCAGTTGTTGGGATCAAATGGAGGACATGTTTTGTTATGTATGGAAACTAAAAAGTCATCTTTCACTTTATTGCAGTCATACAGGGTACATTGATCATTTGGTGGTGACCAAGTCTGAGAAGGCTGTGAAGAACAGTAGTTTGTTATTAAAGATATATTCTTTCTCATATCACAACTCATTAAATGTTTCCATTATGCAGTACCAACCTCAATAATTACTGGAGAAGACAGGCCTGGGACATTCACAACACAGCTTTTCTTTGTACATGTTCCACAACATGATCCAGGCACATCATTATATTCATAGCCCTATTTGAAAATAAATAAATAAATAAATACAACAGTTAATATTGTTTGATACTTCACCCAGTTAAATCTACATATAGCATGATCCAAAATACCTTTAATGCTAAAAATCATCCTGCAAGTGGTACTTAGCTCATTGTGGTAGCTATTAAATCTGTGATACTCAAAACATTTTTGGTAAAATATTAGAGCAATATTATTTTCCAGAAATTTTCTCATTGCTACTCAAAATAATTTCCCACATTCATCAGCACTGGACAGTTTGCTGAGTTGGTAAAAAGTCTGTTTATCAGAAATTTAACAGATATTTTAGAGATAGATGTGTAAAGTCAGAGCATACCACAGCAGCATAACTATGTGACTAGCTAGCTATGAAGTTGTTAACTAAAAACCCTTTCTAAGATTAATATCACAAATCAGCAACAGCATTTAGGGCAGCAGTTTCCAATATTTAGATCAGGTCTTCAAACCTATCATTACTAATACAGTACATAAATTACATAAATCTTTGGCTGTTTTGACAACACACTCGTCTTAGAGTTCAAAAAATAAAGGATGCGAGTAAATGAGCCTGGATGTAAAATGTGAGGTCATTTAAAATCCTTGTTTACATATAATTTTAGTGGTTCACATTCATAAGTTCACATTCAGAAGGAATGAAAATGAATTATTTCCGTGAAAAAGTACCTTGTCACAACTTCTTGAACACGGTATGTTATTACACTTGTAGCTGTTCAGCTCCTTTTCAGAATTCTTGGTTTCAGTGCAGTGGCATTTTTCACATAGGCTTTTGAAGAAATCAGTACCAGGCTGCATGCGATAATAAAAAGTAAAGTCTTAACAGTCTTAATAGTAGCACATAATACATATATTGCCTTTAAGGAAACCCTCCAAAATATATGTGAATAAATATTAAAATTTGCTATAATTATTCCTTACCTTGTACTCAGTATTATTGAAGACACAAACATCTTTGGGCACTAAATAAGACAGTGTTTGCAAAAACAATCAGATTAAAGTTTAGTTTAAGACGTTCACACACAAAGACTAAATAAGCAACACCTATAAGTTGAACTAACCACAGCTGTAAACAGGGCAGCATTTATCCTTTGGAAGATCAACCGTCAACCCAAATCCCACGTCACAATGCGATTGCGATGGACACGTGTTCGTGTTACATTCTGTCGGTGGAAATAGTTCCAGGATTAGTGGATATAAAACAAAACAAAGCAGCAATATCCAGAATTACTTAGAGTATTTTACAGCAGGTATTTCTGGAAAACACGTCCTTTTGAAAAATGGAAATAGATCCAGAATATCAATGATGTTTGGCAGTAGCTATCTGGCTCAAGATCAATTGGAACTCACATGTTATTTCCTGAAAAAACCCTAAAAACCTTTACCCTGAGCAAAATTAGTTTGAAGACCAACTTGATCATTGTGTGCAAGTTTCCATTCCTCTCTAGGAGGAGCATTGTGAATTGTGGATGGATGAAGGATACATTTCCCTGGCGCACTGGTCCTTCAACCAGATGAGCTAAAAACATCATATTTAAAGGGCATATTCTTGGGTACCAGTTTAGCCCAGGGAGTGAACAGATGCCCAGGTTGGAGTCTGACGTGTTGCCCTTTAATGCATATCTTCCTTCCATCTCCATATACTGTCCAATAAAGGCATAAGCCCCCCCCAAAAAAACATTTAGAAAAAAAGATGATTCCTTTTCTAAACTCAGTTTAAGTTAAGGAGTTGCATATTGCTGTTGTTAAATGATGTTAAACTGTGCCCAGTCATCCTAAAGTCTTTTTATTTTACCAAAGAACGGTTCGTATTTGCTTCGATTCATGCTGCAGAGGATATGCGATACCCAAAATAACTCACCACACGTTGGTGTCACACAGCAGTCCACTTCTTTGTTCACCAGCACCTCACCTTCTTCGGTGCACTTTACTGGTTTTTGTGTAGGGCATGTTAGATTCTGACAAATAACACTAAAAGTGTTCTTATCACAAATACATTGCTGACAGCCAATGGTCCAGGTTTCACCAAGCTACATGGGTGATGAAAAAGAATTATTTACACAAATACACTGAATAATTGAAAATGTATATGTAGCATATGATAGTATTTACCTTTTTAGGTTTGCCATCAGGTCCAGTGCAACCTTAAACAATAAAAACAAGCAGCTCACATGTATGCTTACTGACAAAGATTCACATTACATTTTTCTTCAATATACAACAGAAAATATACTTACAGGAGGAGACGCAGACATCAGAGGTTGAACTGAACAAAGTTGTTCCATCTGGGCAGAAGCACCCTTCTCCAAAAGAATTGCAGTCCTTGTTTTGGGGACCTGCTTCATTACAATTCTGTGTGAACTGTTCATTGTATCTAAATAAGAAGTTAATTAAGAGGCATCAATACTTCAGAAATAGAACAATAATTTATAAATATAAGTCAGCATAGTACTGTTGTACTGGAGTAGGAGTATCATCACTTAGTCCCTTTGGTTCAGGCTGAAATGACCACTAGTAAGGACCTGAAATGACTCAAAAAAACGTATTGATGTCATTTTAACTGATGTATATTTTTCATGTCATACCACTCTGCATTTAAATTTCAGTTTGAAAAACCGATTGCATTCATTCTCCGCTAAAAGGAGGATGTAATCTGTTTCGTTTGTTTCTCTGCCTGTCTGTTTGTTAGCTGTCTAGCATCCACAGTTTTCATGATATGTTTAAACTTTGTGTGATGGCAGATACCAATAACAGTTTTAATTTTGGTGAAAATCAGGTCAAGATCACATCAAATGTGAAAATCAGTAAAAACTTTATATTCTCCACATTTGTTATGGATAGTCTTCAAACTTCTCAACAACACATTAGGCTTTTGGGGACATGACTACATAGGTTAGCTGAGCATTTGACATTTATTGTTAGCGTCAAATCACAAATTTCAAGATTTTACAGCTTTCAACCAATTCTGCTTCGATCATGATGGTAAAGATAGTAAAATACACCATTTTATTATGTAAATTTTCAAGGTCAAAGGTCAAAGGTCAGACATTGGGGTGTTGTCATAAAAATGGGCTGATATCAGGACATTGTAATATCAAAAAGTCATAAAACATCAAAGTTTTAGTATAGCCCTCACCCACTGCGGGGAATTGCACTCTCTAAGTGCTCTTGTTACACCTGTAACTGTACTTTGTGTTTAGTGTTACTTGGGTGCAGTTATGATAATGAAGTGCTTACCTTGCATTGCAAGTTTGAACAACGGTTGGCCCACAAGGCTTGTAGACTTTATTGTCTGGGCATTTATATGCTACAAGAAACAAATATGTATTTAAGATGAAAATGGACAGAAAACATCTAAAACAACATTATGGTTGCTTTCTATTAGAAAAAAAAAAAAACGAATAAAAAAAAAAAAGCCATGTCTTACCACACTCTCCATTGGTAGCATTCCTCCAGTCTACACAGACGGATGCCTCAGCACACATCAAGGCGTATGCCTCAATACTGCTGCATCCCATATGCACAGTTGTGTGGCAAACATCAAAATTACAGGCTTCATAAAATGGTTTTACTCTTACTACTTCGCTGCATTTCTCAAATACCCTTGAAACACAATGTAAAATAAAGGTTACACCTGTGGTCTCACTGAATTAATTAAGATGTTGTGTTTATTTTGTAAATTCGTACTTGCTGTTTAGAATTTCACAAAGTGAGCTTTTGACATTGGTGCACTTGTTTGATGGAGTTACTGGAGGTTTAGGAGGCACATTATCACAGTATGGCTTGTCCTTGACAGATACACGCCAATCATCTGCCATGTCAGGGCATGACGAAAGAATCTGACCATTTTTCACTCTGCAGTCATTTTTCGTGTTATTGTCACAGGTACCTTACGAAAAGAAATATTAACATTATACACATTACAGCCAAACACAGGGACAAACTGACCATCAGCCTGTATATGAGCCTGGCACTCTTTACTAACTAAAACAGTAGCCCATATGCTGATCATATGGGCTACAAACAACATTCATGCATGTTCAATAAAACTGCAGTTGTTAATGTAGAAGAGAATGGTATATTCATCACTGATTGTGAAGAAAAATTTGACTTGTAAATATCCATCCATCCATCCATTCATCCATCCATCCATCCATCCATCCAGCCATCCATTCATCCATCCATCCATCCATTCGCAGCCGCTTATCCTTTTCAGGGTCGTGGGGGGCGCTGGAGCCTATCCCAGCTGTCTTAGGGTGAGAGGCGGGGTACACCCTGGACAGGTCGCCAGTCTGTCACAGGGCTAACACATATAGACAGACAACCATTCGCACTCACAGTCACTTCCGCATTCACACCTATGGGCAATTTAGATTTTCAAATTAACCTATCCCCACAAACTGCATGTTTTTGGACAGTGGGAGGAAGCCGGAGTTGGACTTATATGTATGTAAATATGTAAATCTATATGTAAATATATGTTTTGAATTAGAACAGACTTATAACTAACATGAATTTATTACCATAATATACTCATTTGGCTTTCATGGTCATAACTTTTAAGACATATCCAATTATCAGCTCACCACACTGTCCTTCTGTGTTGCCATAGAAAAGAGTCATTGGCACGTCTACGCTGAATAAAAGCCCTTTGAACATCACAACTGCTTTAATTTCTGGGATTGTTAACCGCATCTCAATTCCTTGATTGGTGATGGTCATGTCTGTATTTGCAAACGTTGGGACAAGCTTGCCATTGACGTACACCTAAGGAATTTCAGCATTAATTACTGTTAGTGAAATGTCTCAATTTGAATTGCCATTGCATAATATTTAAATATATTATAATGTCAGTGCTTTTAAGACACATTGTCTAAGTGATACCCACCTTGTTCACAGTCTTTGCTCCTCTCTCCTGTGTAAGAATAACTTCATAGTTTTTGTAATACACAATAAGGGATTTAGGACAGGTCACAGTTCCAGAGGCATCACAGTTTACATTGTCAATGTAAACTTTAAAATTATACCGTGGCGTGATCTCTTTAACCAGGACATATGTGCAATTTTTTTGGAAGCTGTAATATTGTCCATCAAATGTCACATAATGAGGATCTCCCCAGCCACCGCAAACACCTGCAAAGATTAGATTGAGATTGCATCAAAGAAAAAAGTCATTTTGTAATTTACTGTACACGTATAGCACCTTTAATACGTGGAATTTTAAAAGGGTTTCATTGGAACTCACATTTGCATTCATAGTGGAAACAACAGCCTGTTTTATCCCAAACTTGAACTGGTGTTTGCCCATTCTCACAAACAATGTTTGCTACGTTACATTGCACATATGTTATGATGTGTTGACCGTTTTTACAAGTTTCTGTGGTGCAGTTGTTTAAACCATTCCAGGATTCACCATTCTGATAAGAGCAAAACAGTGCTTTTAGCAATGAATAGCAATGAATGGCATATGAGTTATTAAGTTAAGTTATTAAGTTACAAAACTCAATATTTCCATAGTTTTTTATTTCAACGTATTTTAATTCAAATACCTTTCTAGGTGGATTGAGAAAGAAGCAGTTTGGTGAAGGGGTTGGAGTGACTTTATTCAATGTTGTTGTTGAAATATGTTTTGTTGTAGTGCCAGAGCTTGTTGTTGAAGTAGGAGGAGTTGGTGGAGTTGTAGAGTGACATGGCCTGAGCTGCTTTTCAGTACCACATGATGAATTGCAATATGCAGTGTAACACCAGCCTGCTCCATCAGTCTCATTGTACATGAAGCTACCTACATGAGAATAACAACAGAGGGGTTAGATCAAAATAACTAATGAGGTTAAAAAAAAAAAAAAAAGCAAGAAAAGTCACAGAGTATATAGAAAACATTTGTGCTGAGTCTGTACACCATTATGGTTGCCATTATAGATTCTACAATGCACAGTTGTTTACATTTTCCATGTGTGTTTTGGCCACAGTGCAAGTAGGGAGATAGTAATGATCAGATTTGCCTAGGGAATAGATAGCAGCAAAACTTTCTGGCACAATTTCACCGACTTCCAAGGTGAATGGAGAGGATGAGAAACTATCAACGTAGGAACTCCCGCAACAACTTTATTAACTGAACAATGCGTTTTTGGCTTGTGGCCTTCATCAGGGTCATAGTAACACATAATGCAATTTGTGCTTAAATAAAGGACAGGAAACAGAAAAAGGGAAAAAAAATTACGGATTTGCCGTCATTGCACCATAAATTATTCCTGCTTGGATGTAGATGTAAAAAGCTCTTTTATAAACTGTATGAAAGCAGTTTGAGGAAAGGGAAAGAGGAAAGGAGATTTTGATAACTAACTAAAACAGCACGATAAAGCATTAAAAACTAATAGTTTAGATGTCGTATTCAATTTAATTTAATTCAATTCAATTTAATTTATACAGTGCAAAATCCCTACGGCAGTCGCCTTAAGGCGCTTTATATTATAAAGTAGACCCTACAATAATACATAAAGAGAAAAACCCCAAAATCTTATGAGTCCCTATGAGCAAGCACTTTGGCGACAGTGGTAAGGAAAATCTTCCTTTTAAAAGTAAGAAACCTCTTGCAGAACCAAGCCATCTGCCACAACTGGTTTGGGTGAGAGTTGGAAGACAGGACAACAGACATGATGTGGAAGAGAGCTCGAGATTAAAAACAAGTACGATTCAATGCAGAGAGGACTATTAACACATAGTGAGGGAGAAAAGTGACGGAAGAAGAAATACTCTATGCATCTTGGGAATCCCCCAGCAGCCTACACCTATTGCAGCATAACTAAAGGAGGATTCAGGGTCACCTAAGTTCTGTTGTGCTCTGATGTGGCTGATAGAATTGAAAAGGCAGATATAGTGATGACAGCAACGTAATATTGATTATTTGGGTAGAAACTTATAAAGAAGAACAATACTTACCAGGAGAATATTTCTTATCCAGGTATTTGCAGAAACATCCTGGTGATGTCGTATGGACCTGCGGTAATGTTGTGTGTGTTGTTTTAACGATTGTATGTGTAACTACTGCAGGGCTTGTTGTGGTAAATATTGCAGTTGTTGTACCAGGTGTTGTTGTTAGATATGTTGAGGTTGTACTTGGTGATGTCTGTTCTGTGCTGGGTGTTGTTGTAGGTGGTTTGGTGGTTGCAGTTGTTGTTGGTTGTTCTGTGCTGGGTGTTGTTGTAGGTGCTTTAGTGGTTACAGTAGTTGTTGTGGGAGGGTGTACTGTGCTGGGTGTTGTTGTCGGTTCTTTGGTGGTTGCAGTGGTGGTTGTGGGAGGCTGTTTTGTGCTGGGTGTTGTTGTAGGTGCTTTGGTGGTTGCAGTTGTTGTTGGTTGTTCTGTGCTGGGTGTTGTTGTCGGTGCTTTGGTGGTTGCAGTGGTCGTTGTGTGAGGATGTTCTGTGCTTGGCGCTGTTGTTGGTGCTTTGGTGGTTGCAGTGGTCGTTGTAGGAGGATGTTCTGTGCTGGGTGTTGTTGTCGGTGCTTTGGTGGTTGCAGTGGTCGTTGTGGGAGGCTGTTTTGTGCTGGGTGTTGTTGTAGGTGGTTTGGTGGTTGCAGTTGTTGTTGTGTGAGGCTGTTCCGTGCTGGGTGTTGATGTAGGTGCTTTGGTGGTTGCAGTGGTCGTTGTGTGAGGCTGTTCTGTGCTGGGTGTTGTTGTAGGTGCTTTGGTGGTTACAGAGGTCGTTGTGTGAGGCTGTTCTGTGCTTGGTGCTGTTGTTGGTGCTTTGGTGGTTGCAGTGGTCGTTGTGTGAGGATGTTCTGTGCTGGGTGTTGTTGTCGGCGTTTTGGTGGTTGCAG